>JAGEOH010000735.1:22500-27500 GCA_032207245.1 Pardosa pseudoannulata | reverse complement strand
TAGCATGTTTTAAAACAATAAGTTCGTCATAAACTTAATTATATTTTTAGTAAACATGTGATATGATATGTTTCAAAATGAATGAGATATTCTCTATTTTCTGCCTATCTATCAAGAAATATCACAATGTAAAGCGAAAATATTTTAAGCACACATGGGTGATATTGAAAATTAAGTCTACGCCAGGAGTGCCATTTGGCATGAAAAGAAAGAATTGTTCTCGCCAAATCATGTTTATTGCCAGATAATATTTTTAACAAAATTCATCATATGTGAATAATTAATCGTTGAAGCCAACTTAATTAATTAATAGAAAATTTAATTAATGAAAAATTAATAGAAAGACAAAGTCGGCAATGTATGGCGTGATGGACAAGAGTGTTATATGGTATGGGGTTAGTTTTTATTATCAAACGTTCGTTGTAGATTATTTTTAAAAAAGAAAAAAAATTTGGTTTTTATGTTAGATATAAATTTTTTTTAAAGAAAAAACTTAGGTTTATTTCAGGTCGGTCATTCCAAAGTTGGTGAAAGATATTTTGTGAAATTAATTTGATTAATTTTGCGAAAGCTAACAGAGTAATAGGAAAAGTTAGTCATAGAAAAAATTATCAATCTCAAAAAATTTTTTCAACCAAATGAAAATATTCTAGAATGCAGGTTATTATTAGCAAACTGATCCCATTAACGAAAAATCCGAATGACTGATTGCTTTAAAAAAAAAATAAATAAATAAATAAATAAAAAAAATTTAAATATTTTAAACTTTATTTATTTCCTACAAAATTAGTAGAAAGACAAGAACAGGAACAGATGACATCAACAGTTATATGGTGTATAAATCTAGGTTACGAGATTGATGCGCTGGAATTGGGGGGAATTCAAGGATTAAGTAAAATGCAATATATAACTATTTCAATATCTCAATAGCCTCGATAACATAAAGTTCCGTATTCTGATTTCTATATGTATGTAATTGCCAACGTTCAATATTATTAAAATTAGAGTTGGCTGTAAAAATGCACTTATGTGTGGTTTTTTATTTAACAAAAACGCACCTGGTAAACGAACAGATCATAGAGTTCGTGGTCCAGGTGAGTTACGTTCGCTAAACAAAATACATGGTACCTGATTGATCCTCAGAAATGGACCATACGTTTAATTCGCGTTCTACTGTATTAGAGGTATTGATATTGCTGATCAACGTCAGATAGCAGTACATAAGTGTTACTTTTTATATTAAATGGCGTGCAAATTATATGTGCTAGATATTTCTTGATTTTACAAGTATAATTTATGAAAAGAATAAATTGTTGTATGCTTTTATAATTACGTTTAACAATGAAGTGAAAATAAACTTAAAAAAATAACATTTACACTTAACGCATATATAGATTAATAAAATTATATGGAACTTATATGGAAGTTTAGTGGGTATGACAAGTGTTTCGTTACTGAAATAAAATTTTCGTACTTTTAATCGGGAAACGTTTTTATATTTTATTGAAGCTTCACACAGTTCTAATGTAAATTAATGTATCATGAGAATCGAATATGATTATAATACGTACATATTAGAAATATACTTATTCGTTCATGAGTTGAGCTAATCTGTATAGAATTTACATAGTAATATACAAAAATAAAATGCTTGATTAATAGAATATACAAAATTCCCCGTAGCGAAGCACGGGCACATTAGCTAGTTAGTATTAAATGTCAAAAAAGCATTGTTATAGTCTTCCTTAAAAGTGTAAGATACTTTTCTAGATTTTCTTTAATTTTAATTTTTGTTCGTTACAACCGGAAATTCATTACAGGCGGGGTACACAATAACAAGTTTCGACGTTATAAACATTACACTAAAAACACCTTTTATGTAAGTTTAGAAAAAAAAATTTTTGATCTTTATATCTGGAAGTTCGTTATAATAGAGTTCAACTGCTTAAAGTTTTTAAACATTACACGAAAAATAAAGAAATCAATATGCTATATGCTACATCAAAATTTTTTTCATTATATCCAGAAAATTATTTAATGCAGAAATTGCTATAACAAGACGCGACAGGATATGCTCTTTAAGTACTAGCATATAGTCTGTAATATGACGGGATTGGTAAATTTTTTAATTTTCTAGTATTGTAAAGTACCCTTTGAGGCAGGTAAAAAAAATGGTTTGTTTTTTGGCTGAGAATTTTCTGGTGCATACTCAATAATTTGTTTATCTTCATACTCCTCTAAAGTCTCCCGATACTATGAATGTACTTTAAAATAACATTTAATTCAAAACGAACAAAACTTTTTAATTTATATATGTATAACTTAAACTCTATATATTTATCAGTCCGTGAAATAAATTCCTAGACTTTTATGAAAAGAATTTTTTGTTAATACCAGTGATAAAATGTTCATTGAAACAAAAAAATAATCGATGATTAAATTTAAAATTATCATATATGTTCGTAATCTATTATTTAATAAAAATATATATGAAAACTATTGACGCCATATCTAAGTTCAGTGATAAAACGTATGAAAATAATGCAGACGATATTTAAGTAATTTAAAATAAGAAATGGTTGTATGATATGGTTAAAGGGATGACGTCATCATGCTAAAAAAATGCTATTTTTATTTATTTGTTATGTGATAAGCTTAATCACCTGCTCTCCTTATATGAAAAGAATTTTTTGTTAATACCGGTGATAAAATTTTCATTGCAACAAAAAATAATCCATGATTAAATTTAAAATTATCACATATGTACCTAATCTGTTACTTATGCAAAATATAAAAGAAAATCATTCACGCAATACCTAAGTTCAGTGATAAATCATCTGAAAATAATACAGACGATATTTAAATAGTTTAAAATATGAAATGATTAAATGAGATGTTTAAAGGAATGACGTCACAGTGCTAGAAAAATTGTTATTTTTACCTATTTATTGAGTGATAAATGGATAAATTTAATCGCCTGCTCTTAACCGGGGAAAATAGGGCTTGACATAATGGCATTAAACGCTCGAAAAGGGGGGAAGGGTTGGATTTCGAACGTTTTAAAGACGACAGTATTTTTTGCTGTGATATGAAGCATATTTATACAAATTTATTTTAGAATCGGATGAATAGTTTAGGAGAAGATAAACTTTATTCGCTTTGAATGGATGCCTCTATCCATTCCAGGTCCAACCGCTTCATTAATTCGAGGACAGATAGACAGATAACTTTGGCTATTATTATATAAGGGATTAAATTGAAATTATCTGTAAATGATAGTAGAGAAAGTTTACTATAGTCCATGTAAAATCTATTGGCGCTTCAAGGTCACACTTTCTCGTTTCCCCAGTCATCGGTTACTATGGTAGCGACCAAGAAGCCTGTGCATTCACACTTATTTTCAGCACTTCAGTTCAGGATTTGATTCCAATGTGTTCAGACTTGCTTTATTATTATAAGCAAAGTCAAAATTTTCAGTTGTGCATAAATGCGTTAACTATTTACATAAAGAAAAGTTTAACAATATGTATAAAATGGTTATAATAAATCACAGATGTTTTTGTAAAAATACAAAAATTCATTTTAATTTAGAAGTCTTACTAAAACATTAGGAATCTCTACCTTCGAAAGAAATTTTCACTTTCTAAAAATGTGTCAACAGAACATAAATCTTTAAATACATAATAAAATTATACAAAATATTGTTATTGCATTAAGACCTCTTTCAATTCTTGCAAAATCATAAAATAATTAATACAGTACAATTTTGGAAAAGAAACTTTACTATGGTCCACATAACTTCATAATATACTTATTAACATACAACTTAAATTTAAGGAATTTCAGAACTACATTCTCTCAAATAAATTAATTATTAAGAAATACTTTTGATATTTAAATTAAAAGAATCATACAAATATAAAGAAAAATAGTGAGAAATTATAACTAATTACTCATTAAAATTAGTGAAACATTCAATCATCTTAATATTATTTCTGTAAATAATGCAACTGTGCGTGCAAAAAAAATTTTTACTTTTTCAGTAGAATTTTTTAAATCTTAAGGATTAGAATATAACATACAATTTTTTAATTGTAATTTTATGAAATGGGATTATATCTTAAATTTATGAACTTAGAAACAGGAACTGAATGAAGTAAATGAATTTATGAACTGAAATTACTCATAAAATTTTGTGTAAAGTATTAAGTATTCTTCAAAGTGTTGTCTAAATAAACATACTTTCATCATGCACGGAGAGCCCACACGATGCATGACACCCCTTAACACAGTGGGAAAAAAAGTAAAATCATTCCCCAACTGTCGTTACCATAGTTACAGTTGGTCATCGAGGAAAAATCAGTGACCTTGAAGTGCCTATTGAGTTTACACCGAGTATAGATGACCTGGATAGTAGTGACTCTATAGTAGTACAGATGGAATCAGTCAAGCAAGACAATTTTTTGAAATTAATTGTGATAATCCTTCGGATCCACCTCCTAGATTTGCTTTCGCTGGAATTCAAAAAATTAACTTGGATTAATTTAAGATTAATTTTTATAATTCACTCAAATTATGAAAATTAACTTATATATCGATGAGACTAAAGGTAAACTTTAGTTCTATGATGCTTTCATAGAAAGAAAAAAAGCTTAAAAATAATAAATGATTAAAAATATTAGAAATGTTTATTTTAATAACATATCTTTACTTAAAAATGTAAAACAAACAAAAAAAATGCAGTAAAAAAATGTGACATTTTTTTTTTTACCGAATTCTGGAAAAAAAATGAAATTGCCAAAGGGTTAAAATCACAATCCAGCATAAAAGTGGATTGGTCAATAGTTAAGTTCAATAACACTTAGCCATACTGAAGATATCAGATTTTCTTAATGAAGGAAGCCCTCTAGAGGTGCAGAAGTGTCGCCTTTGCTGTCAATATTTCAGGACAGGATGTCGGAAGAAGTGTCAGATAATATTAGAGAAGAAGGGGTTAACGA
>JAGEOH010000735.1:0-20000 GCA_032207245.1 Pardosa pseudoannulata | reverse complement strand
GTACAATACACCTTGTTTAACTAAATAATCACTATTTTGATTTTTGTCAATCATGTCTTTTATTGCTTGAAGGTGTTCATCATCGTTTTGTGCAGCAATAATTTTTTGTGTGGTTGAATCGTCTGATCGTGTTGTAACTAATGCTACATTTCTACTAAGCGCGTCTACGTGTTTCATTTTCGTTCCTGATCTATGTTCTATTTTGTAATCAAAGTCTTCGAGTGTTAGAGCCCATCGTGCAATTTTAGCGCATGTATCTTTTTTTTGCATTGTCATTGTAAAGGCGTTGCAATCTGTAATAATTTTAAAGGGAATGCCCAAAACATAAATTCTGAACTTCTTAAGGGCTTCTATTACCGCTAGAATTTCGAGCTCATAACTAGATAACTTACGTTCGGATTCTGTTGTTTTTCGGCTATGATAATACACGTGATGAAATTGGCCGTCTGTTGCGGATTTCTGTAGAAGTACAGCACCGTAACCGTCAATGCTTGCATCTGTGTGAATTTCAGTCTCTGCGTCGGGATTATAGAGTGTTAAAACAGGTTCTGTTCGCAGTATTTGCTTAAGTTTATTAAACGAATTTCGTTCTAATTCTCCAAATTTAAACTTGCGATCTTTTTGAAGGAGGTCGGTTAATGGTTTTGCTATGATAGAAAAGCCTAAAATAAATTTTCGAAAATAACCAGCGAGTCCTAAAAATGATTGAATGTTCTTTGTATTTTTCGGTTCAGGGAAATTCAGAACAGCTTTTGTTTTGTTGGCTGATGGAGAAATTTTGCCATTGGTTATTCTGTGTCCTAAAAATTCTATTTCGGTTTTAAGAAACTTGCACTTTTTAAGATTTAGCTGTAATCCGTAATCTGAGGCTGTTTGCAGTACGCGTTTTAATTTTGTTATACCTTCTACTTCGTCGACCGACGGAATTATAAGATCATCCATATAAATTAAAACAGTGCCGTCGCGTAATAATTCTCGAAATACGTTGTAAATATACCGTTGAAAAGTGCTGGGACTATTAGCAAGACCAAATGGGACTTTAAGAAATTCAAATTGACCATCTTCTGTCACAAAATAAGTGTATTTAGTACTGTCCTTATGAACATCGACGTGAAAGAAACCATTTTTAAGATCTAATGTACTGTAAACTTTTGCAGATTCTAATTTTTCAATTAAATTCTCGATGACAGGAAGTGGGAAATGTCTCGAATTATTTTCTTATTTAATCGTCGATAGTCAATGCATAAACGTTTTGTTCCATCTTTTTTCTTCGCTAAAACAATCGGTGAAGCAAATTCGGATGTACTTTCGCGTATTATTTTATTTTTTAGCCATTCTTCTATTTGTTGTGTTAATAATAATTTTTCTACTCTAGGTAATGGTCTTGGAGCAATAAAAATAGGGAGTTCATCCATTAAAATAATTTTCATGGAAACGTCAACCGTTTTGGTTTTATCAGGCGAATAGCTCAAAATCAGAGTATTTACTTCCGCTCTTCTTTTTTCATCTGAAATGTGGCTTAAATCAATGAGCTGACCTTGCACCGAAGCGAGATGCGAAAAAATGAATGAGTCATTTTCGCAGTTGTGTGTGTTTGAGAAACATCCGGTTGTAATTTCTCTTTCGTCTACAACACGGGTTGTCATCTGCGTCAATTTATCGTTTTCTGAGGGATTACATTCAATTTGACAAATATCGACATTGCAATTACTTCTTTTGCCATTAATGTGTAAATTATTAGCATTGAAAGAAAAATTTAACTGACTTAGAACATCCATTCCAATTATTACACTACAATTTAAGACTTTTAAAACATAAATATCAGTACAAACAAAGTATTTATCAAGGCATACATTTGAAGTAAAATAACCAACAGGTGTAACTGATTCCGTACTTAATCCAGACAAATTTATTGAAGTTTCCTTTAACTGTGGTGATCCTATTTTTAAATAAGTATCATAATCAATCATTGTAATTTCGCTACCAGTATTAATTAAAGCTGGGAAAGAAAAATTAAAGATTTTCACGTTCTTCTGAATGCGTTTGTCGTTTTGCGAAATTGTAACTTTATTAACTTCTTTCTCAGGACACAAAGCAGCTTTATGACCGAAATTTTGGCATTTTCGACATCTTAAACCTTTATCTTTAAATTTACAAAATTTGGGTACATGACCTTCGGCCAAACAATTATAACAGAAATTTTTTACATTAACGTCAGCCCTATTGTGAATGTTATTCGGGGATCGAGTACTGTTTCTAGGAATTGCCGGCCTCAAACTTGTTGCTTCACTAACCACTTCGGGTTTCGTCTGCCATTTACGTCGTGTATCATAAGAATGAGAATGCTGACCATGTGAAAACGTAGATTTATGTCTGTCATTGAAAATTTTCTCGTAAACTCTTAATTTCTCTTTAAATTCCGAAATAGTTTTACAACCGTAAAGAATAATTTTGTTTGAAACTGAATCAGGTATGTTCGTTATGGTATAATCTAAAATGGAAGCATCATCTATATTTCCTCGACTTGCTAATTCTCGAATAGCTGTGAAATAATTAAAAAGAGTTTCGTTTCGTCTGAGCGTTCTTTCTTGCAATAATTTATGTAAATCTGCGGAATTTATAGTTTCACCATATTCATCAATTAAAATTTTACTTAATTTGGACCATGTAATTACGTTTCTTTGAGTTTGCATAATTAATTTAGCAGAACCTTTAATTAAATTTTTAGCGAACACAACTTTCTGGTTTTCAGTTAATGCAGAAAAAAAGGAAAAATTATCATTCACATCTGTAATAAATGCATGTACACTGTAAGAATCGGATCCAGTAAAATGTCGCATACAAGACAAAGTATCGCGTAGCATAATATAATCATTTGAAGTATGTACGTCATGGACTAATTTAGAAGGAATTTGATGTATTTCGTTTTGTACAAGAATAGAATTTTGGTTTTGATTTGGCGGGCTACTAGGCCTAGAAGAATGTTCATGGTCAATTTCGCTTTCGGAATCGCTCTGCTCCGTAGAATTTTGTAACTCATTTAAATTTGAAAAGGCATGAAATAGTCTATTACACAGCTCTTCTTGAGAACCATCAGTATCTAAATTTAGCACACTACATAAAGCAATGAAATCATGTAATTTAAAAGTTTCGAGAACACGTGCTTTCCTCGACTCAAAGTCAAAATCTGAAGAAATGGGGGTTTCTATGGGGAACTAGGAGTCGAGCAAAACATAAAAAGCTTTGTACCTGAAAAAGAAACCCATAGAAAAGACAAAAAATATTATTTGAGTGGTTGGGTATAGTAGTAATACGCGTTATGTCCTTAACCCAATATTTACTATATAAATTGAATTTGGCTTTTCGCCAACTTAAGTTTAAATCTTAAAGTAAAAAAAAAAAAAATAACAATATGCATCAAAAATAAAGGAGAGAAGCTACAGAATTAATGGATTTTATTAATATTAATATAAAATTTTAAAATTTAATAGAAACCAATTGATTGAGTTTTTTAAAGATAAAAATAAATAAAAAAAGGAGAAAGCAAAAATGGACTAAAAAGGTAAGATGATTATAGAGGATGGAACTCCGAGCTCCTCTTCTCGTTTCGGGATCCAGGTCTCTCTCTTCCATCCTGTCTGGAAAGCTCATCAAAATTCCTTTTGCCTAGTGACAAGGGGGAAAACCGCCAAGCGCAGGACTAAAACATGCCAATGTGTGGAGTGGGGATATGTCTTACCATGAAAAGGGCGAAATTATAAAACTATTGCTCGCCAAGGAGAACACCAAGTGACGCTCCTGGTATGTGTGATGTCATCTGATTGAATATCCAGAGGTGCTTATGCAATAAAAAATTAGGTTTTTCGCCTCACCAACGTGATAATTGGGAGCATGGCAGGAAAATTACAAACAAGGAATTTTTAAGGGAAGCTTATAGAAATAATGGAAACTAAATGGAACAGAATTAAAATTAACTAAATGGAACGTTATGACAATATATATGTATATATATTATATATATATACTCAAGAGCCAAAATATTATGATCCCCCCCTATATTTTGCAATGAACTCGCCTCAATGCTCCTCCGATATAAACGCCAGTTATGGAGTTTCTTAGCCGGACGGCTTTATCCCCGATTCTTAAGGTAAACAGTAAGAAGGGTAAAAACTGTAAGGTACTATTAGGTTTAAAAATTTAGAAAAGGAGTAATTTAGAGATGCCGGTCATTAGTGGTGGGTAAGGAGAAATCAGTGAGAGCTGTGACTTAACCCTCTAAGTGGTTTGCAAGTACAATTCTGCCAGCTGTCAGACAATTTTCGACCTCCAAAAACGTTCCAAAAATAGATGTATTGTACATTTCTGACAGTGTTTTCCCCCATGAAATTATGAGGTAGGAGGGTCAGGTCGATTGTTTAGGAACTTCATCCCTCTTTGACTGACATTTATTGAGGGATGCACCCCTACTCTCTGAGGAACAAAGATGCTAATAGCTTCTCATGGCTTTGTCAATCTCTATTTCGAAGTATTTCGTTTGCGGTAACATATATATCTCTAATTGCACCACTGAAATATCTTGGATGACTTTAATAAAAAAATATATATCATACTCAAAAAAATTTTTTCTTCGTACTTTTAGAATACATTATTTCTTATGTGATGATCTTCGAGAATTGACGAGCTTTATGTGTATTAAAAATTAACAATCAATAATGTCTATTTATATATCTATTTATAACCGGAAGTAAAGGGACAATAACGAGGGTGGGGAAAAAGATGAAGTAAAAAATCATAGAACACTTCGGTCACTGACACAATAAAGCTTTAGCGTATTTTTTGGAGACTTTTTTTCCCCGGTGTGTTCCACTTGGAGGGTTAAGTTGTAACTATCTGTAAAGATAGAACAATATCTGATTAATCCCCTGCAAAGAACTACCCTGAATGACGAGGAAGGCACGTGATCAACTGGAAGTGGTATTTAACTGTTGCATCTGTAGACTCATTCTTTCACTTCTGCGTGTCACGGGAAAGGCAATG
This sequence comes from Pardosa pseudoannulata, assembly GCA_032207245.1. Lineage (NCBI taxonomy): Eukaryota > Metazoa > Arthropoda > Arachnida > Araneae > Lycosidae > Pardosa > Pardosa pseudoannulata. The sequence continues at coordinate 14,963 of JAGEOH010000735.1, read as the reverse complement.
GATCTAAGCGATATTGATAGAGGGCAGATTGTAATGGCTCGAAGGCTCGGAACAAGTATTTCCGATACTGCATGACTCTTCGGGGTTTTCGTGATCTACAGTTGTTAGTACTTATGCAAAGTGGATGAATGACGGTGAAACGAGCAGTAGACGACAGGATGTTGGAGGTCCAAACGCTATCGAAGAAAAAAGTCGTCCATCTATTTCCTGTACCCCTTATCGAAACAGAATTTTTAAAAGATTTTAAAAGGTACCCGAACCATAAACACTCCACCTGCACCGAGCGGAGATATGAACCAGCGATTTTATCAGACTACTGGAAAGTGGTTGAATATATAAAATTGCAAATATCTCGAAAACGGCGCGTCCTAGGTGAAAAATAACGAAAAAAATGCTGACTTAGAAACTCTATTCAGTTTTCGAACTATTTCCCGTAACCCTTCTATAACAGAAATTTTAACAGATTTTAAAAGGTACCCGAACCATTGACACTTCACCTGCACCGACAAGAGATATTAACCAGCGATTTTATCAGAACACAGGAAAGTGATTGAATTATATAAAATTGCAAATATCTCGAAAACGGTGCGTCCTAGGTGAAAAATAAAGAAAAAAATGCTGCCTTAGGAACTCTATATAATTTTCGATTTATTTTCCGTACCCCTTATCGAAACAGAAATTTTAAAAGATTTTAAAAGGCACCCGAACCATAGACACTCCACATGCACCGAGCGGAGATATGAACCAGCGATTTTATCAGAACACAGGAAAGTGATTGAATTATATAAAATTGCAAATATCTCGAAAACGGCGCGTCCTAGGTGAAAAATAACGAAAAAAATGCTGCCTTAGGAACTCTATTCAGTTTTCGATCTATTTCCCGTACCCCTTATCAAAACAGAAATTTTAAAAGATTTTAAAAGATACCCGAACCATAGACACTCCACCTGCACCGAGTGGAGATATTAACCAGCGATTTTATCAGAACACAGGAAAGTGATTGAATTATATAAAATTGCAAATATCTCGAAAACGGTGCGTCCTAGGTGAAAAATAACGAAAAAAATGTTGCCTTAGGAACTCTATTCAGTTTTCGATCTATTTCCCGTACCCCTTATCAAAACAGAAATTTTAAAAGATTTTAAAAGGTACCCGAACCATAGACACTCCACCTGCACCGAGCGGAGATATGAACCAGCAATTTTATCAGAACACAGGAAAGTGATTGAATTATATAAAATTGCAAATATCTCGAAAACGGTGCGTCCTAGGTGAAAAATAACGAAAAAAATGCTGCCTTAGGAACTCTATTCAGTTTTCGATCTATTTCCCGTACCCCTTATCAAAACAGAAATTTTAAAAGATTTTAAAAGGTACCCGAACCATAGACACTCCACCTGCACCGACTGGAGATATTAACCAGCGATTTTATCAGAACACAGGAAAGTGATTGAATTATATAAAATTGCAAATATCTCGAAAACGGTGCGTCCTAGGTGAAAAATAACGAAAAAAATGCTGACTTAGGAACTCTATTCAGTTTTCGATCTATTTCCCGTACCCCTTATCAAAACAGAAATTTTAAAAGATTTTAAAAGATACCCGAACCATAGACACTCCACCTGCACCGACTGGAGATATTAACCAGCGATTTTATCAGAACACAGGAAAGTGATTGAATTATATAAAATTGCAAATATCTCGAAAACGGTGCGTCCTAGGTGAAAAATAACGAAAAAAATGCTGCCTTAGGAACTCTATTCAGTTTTCGACCTATTTCCCGTAACCCTTATATAACAGAAATTTTAAAAGATTTTAAAAGGTACCCGAACCATAGACACTCCACCTGCACCGAGCAGAGATATCAACAAGCGATTTTATCAGAACTCAGGAAAGTAATTGAATTATATAAAATTGCAAATATCTCGAAAACGGTGCGTCCTAGGTGAAAAATAACGAAAAAAATGCTGCCTTAGGAACTCTATTTAATTTTCGATCTATTTCCCGTACCCCTTATCAAAACAGAAATTTTAAAAGATTTTAAAAGATCCCCGAACCATAGACACTCCACCTGCACCGACTCGAGATATTAACCAGCGATTTTATCAGAACACAGGAAAGTGATTGAATTATATAAAATTGCAAATATCTCGAAAACGGTGCGTCCTAGGTGAAAAATAACGAAAAAAATGCTGCCTTAGGAACTCTATTTAATTTTCGATCTATTTCCCGTACCCCTTATCAAAACAGAAATTTTAAAAGATTTTAAAAGATACCCGAACCATAGACACTCCACCTGCACCGACTGGAGATATTAACCAGCGATTTTATCAGAACACAGGAAAGTGATTGAATTATATAAAATTGCAAATATCTCGAAAACGGTGCGTCCTAGGTGAAAAATAACGAAAAAAATGCTGCCTTAGGAACTCTATTCAGTTTTCGATCTATTTCCCGTACCCCTTATCAAAACAAAAATTTTAAAAGATTTTCAAAAATACCCGAACCATAGACACTCCACCTGCACCGACTGGAGATATTAACCAGCGATTTTATCGGAACACAGGAAAGTGAATGAATTATATAAAATTGCAAATATCTCGAAAACGGTGCGTCCTAGGTGAAAAATAACGAAAAAAATGTTGCCTTAGGAACTCTATTCAGTTTTCGATCTATTTCCCGTACCCCTTATCAAAACAGAAATTTTAAAAGATTTTAAAACATTTTAAAAGTACACGAACCATAGACACTCCACCTGCACCGACTGGAGATATTAACCAGCGATTTTATCGGAACACAGGAAAGTGATTGAATTATATAAAATTGCAAATATCTCGAAAACGGTGCGTCCTAGGTGAAAAATAACGAAAAAAATGTTGCCTTAGGAACTCTATTCAGTTTTCGATCTATTTCCCGTACCCCTTATCAAAACAAAAATTTTAAAAGATTTTAAAAGATACCCGAACCATAGACACTCCACCTGCACCGACTGGAGATATTAACCAGCGATTTTATCGGAACACAGGAAAGTGATTGAATTATATAAAATTGCAAATATCTCGAAAACGGTGCGTCCTAGGTGAAAAATAACGAAAAAAATGTTGCCTTAGGAACTCTATTCAGTTTTCGATCTATTTCCCGTACCCCTTATCAAAACAGAAATTTTAAAAGATTTTAAAAGATACCCGAACCATAGACACTCCACCTGCACCGAGTGGTCATAATAACCAGCGATTTTATCAGAACACAGGAAAGTGATTGAATTATATAAAATTGCAAATATCTCGAAAACGGTGCGTCCTAGGTGAAAAATAACGAAAAAAATGTTGCCTTAGGAACTCTATTCAGTTTTCGATCTATTTCCCGTACCCCTTATCAAAACTGAAATTTTAAAAGATTTTAAAAGATCCCCGAACCATAGACACTCCACCTGCACCGACTCGAGATATTAACCAGCGATTTTATCAGAACACAGGAAAGTGATTGAATTATATAAAATTGCAAATATCTCGAAAACGGTGCGTCCTAGGTGAAAAATAACGAAAAAAATGCTGACTTAGGAACTCTATTCAGTTTTCGATCTATTTCCCGTACCCCTTATCAAAACAGAAATTTTTAAAGATACCCGAACCATACACACTCCACCTGCACCGAATGCAGATATTAACCAGCGATTTTATCAGAACACAGGAAAGTGATTGAATTATATAAAATTGCAAATATCTCGAAAACGGTGCGTCCTAGGTGAAAAATAACGAAAAAAATGCTGACTTAGGAACTCTATTCAGTTTTCGATCTATTTCCTGTACCCCTTATCGAAACAGAAATTTTAAAAGATTTTAAAAGGTACCCGAACCATAGACACTCCACCTGCACCGAGCGGAGATATGAACCAGCGATTTTATCAGAACACAGGAAAGTGATTGAATTATATAAAATTGCAAATATCTCGAAAACGGTGCGTCCTAGGTGAAAAATAACGAAAAAAATGTTGCCTTAGGAACTCTATTCAGTTTTCGATCTATTTCCCGTACCCCTTATCAAAACAGAAATTTTAAAAGATTTTAAAAGATACCCGAACCATAGACACTCCACCTGCACCGACTGGAGATATTAACCAGCGATTTTATCGGAACACAGGAAAGTGATTGAATTATATAAAATTGCAAATATCTCGAAAACGGTGCGTCCTAGGTGAAAAATAACGAAAAAAATGTTGCCTTAGGAACTCTATTCAGTTTTCGATCTATTTCCCGTACCCCTTATCAAAACAGAAATTTTAAAAGATTTTAAAAGATACCCGAACCATAGACACTCCACCTGCACCGACTGGAGATATTAACCAGCGATTTTATCGGAACACAGGAAAGTGATTGAATTATATAAAATTGCAAATATCTCGAAAACGGTGCGTCCTAGGTGAAAAATAACGAAAAAAATGTTGCCTTAGGAACTCTATTCAGTTTTCGATCTATTTCCCGTACCCCTTATCAAAACTGAAATTTTAAAAGATTTTAAAAGATCCCCGAACCATAGACACTCCACCTGCACCGACTCGAGATATTAACCAGCGATTTTATCGGAACACAGGAAAGTGAATGAATTATATAAAATTGCAAATATCTCGAAAACGGTGCGTCCTAGGTGAAAAATAACGATAAAAATGTTGCCTTAGGAACTCTATTCAGTTTTCGATCTATTTCCCGTACCCCTTATCAAAACAGAAATTTTAAAAGATTTTAAAAGATACCCGAACCATAGACACTCCACCTGCACCGACTGGAGATATTAACCAGCGATTTTATCAGAACACAGGAAAGTGATTGAATTATATAAAATTGCAAATATCTCGAAAACGGTGCGTCCTAGGTGAAAAATAACGTAAAAAATGCTGCCTTAGGAACTCTATTTAATTTTCGATCTATTTCCCGTACCCCTTATCAAAACAAAAATTTTAAAAGATTTTAAAAGATACCCGAACCATAGACACTCCACCTGCACCGACTGGAGATATTAACCAGCGATTTTATCGGAACACAGGAAAGTGATTGAATTATATAAAATTGCAAATATCTCGAAAACGGTGCGTCCTAGGTGAAAAATAACGAAAAAAATTGCCTTAGGAACTCTATTCAGTTTTCGATCTATTTCCCGTACCCCTTATCAAAAAAAGTTTTTTTAAAGATTTTAAAAAATACCCGAACCATAGAAACTCCACCTGCACCGATCGGAGGTAGTAACCAGCGATTTTATCAGAGCACAGGAAAGTGATTGAATTATATAAAATTGCAAATATCTCGAAAACGGTGCGTCCTAGGTGAAAAATAACGAAAAAAATGTTGCCTTAGGAACTCTATTCAGTTTTCGATCTATTTCCCGTACCCCTTATCAAAACAGAAATTTTAAAAGATTTTAAAAGATACCCGAACCATAGACACTCCACCTGCACCGACTGGAGATATTAACCAGCGATTTTATAGGAACACAGGAAAGTGATTGAATTATATAAAATTGCAAATATCTCGAAAACGGTGCGTCCTAGGTGAAAAATAACGAAAAAAATGTTGCTTTAGGAACTCTATTCAGTTTTCGATCTATTTCCCGTACCCCTTATCAAAACAGAAATTTTAAAAGATTTTAAAAGATACCCGAACCATAGACACTCCACCTGCACCGACTGGAGATATTAACCAGCGATTTTATCGGAACACAGGAAAGTGATTGAATTATATAAAATTGCAAATATCTCGAAAACGGTGCGTCCTAGGTGAAAAATAACGAAAAAAAATGTTGCCTTAGGAACTCTATTCAGTTTTCGATCTATTTCCCGTACCCCTTATCAAAACAAAAATTTTAAAAGATTTTAAAAGATACCCGAACCATAGACACTCCACCTGCACCGATCGGATTTAGTAACCAGCGATTTTATCAGAGCACAGGAAAGTGATTGAATTATATAAAATTGCAAATATCTCGAAAACGGTGAGTCCTAGGTGAAAAATAACGAAAAAAATGTTGCCTTAGGAACTCCATTCAGTTTTCGATCTATTTCCCGTACCCCTTATCAAAACAAAAATTTTAAAAGATTTTAAAAGATACCCGAACCATAGACACTCCAACTGCACCGACTGGAGATATTAACCAGCGATTTTATCGGAACACAGGAAAGTGATTGAATTATATAAAATTGCAAATATCTCGAAAACGGTGCGTCCTAGGTGAAAAATAACGAAAAAAATGTTGCCTTAGGAACTCTATTCAGTTTTCGATCTATTTCCCGTACCCCTTATCAAAACAGAAATTTTTAAAGATACCCGAACCATACACACTCCACCTGCACCGAATGCAGATATTAACCAGCGATTTTAGCAGAACACAGGAAAGTGATTGAATTATATAAAATTGCAAATATCTCGAAAACGGTGCGTCCTAGGTGAAAAATAACGAAAAAAATGCTGTCTTAGGAACTCTATTCAGTTTTCGATCTATTTCCTGTACCTCTAATCGAAACAGAAATTTTAAAAGATTTTAAAAGGTACCCGAACCATAGACACTCCACCTGCACCGAGCGGAGATATGAACCAGCAATTTAATCAAAGCACAGGAAAGTGATTGAATTATATAAAATTGCAAATATCTCGAAAACGGTGCGTCCTAGGTGAAAAATAACGAAAAAAATGTTGCCTTAGGAACTCTATTCAGTTTTCGATCTATTTCCCGTACCCATTATCAAAACAAAAATTTTAAAAGATTTTCAAAAATACCCGAACCATAGACACTCCACCTGCACCGACTGGAGATATTAACCAGCGATTTTATCGGAACACAGGAAAGTGATTGAATTATATAAAATTGCAAATATCTCGAAAACGGTGCGTCCTAGGTGAAAAATAACGAAAAAAATGTTGCCTTAGGAACTCTATTCAGTTTTCGATCTATTTCCCGTACCCCTTATCAAAACAAAAATTTTAAAAGATTTTAAAAGATACCCGAACCATAGACACTCCACCTGCACCGACTGGAGATATTAACCAGCGATTTTATCAGAACACAGGAAAGTGATTGAATTATATAAAATTGCAAATATCTCGAAAACGGTGCGTCCTAGGTGAAAAATAACGAAAAAAATGCTGCCTTAGGAACTCTATTCAGTTTTCGATCTATTTCCCGTACCCCTTATCAAAACAAAAATTTTAAAAGATTTTCAAAAATACCCGAACCATAGACACTCCACCTGCACCGACTGGAGATATTAACCAGCGATTTTATTGGAACACAGGAAAGTGAATGAATTATATAAAATTGCAAATATCTCGAAAACGGTGCGTCCTAGGTGAAAAATAACGAAAAAAATGTTGCCTTAGGAACTCTATTCAGTTTTCGATCTATTTCCCGTACCCCTTATCAAAACAGAAATTTTAAAAGATTTTAAAAGATACCCGAACCATAGACACTCCACCTGCACCGACTGGAGATATTAACCAGCGATTTTATCGGAACACAGGAAAGTGATTGAATTATATAAAATTGCAAATATCTCGAAAACGGTGCGTCCTAGGTGAAAAATAACGAAAAAAATGTTGCCTTAGGAACTCTATTCAGTTTTCGATCTATTTCCCGTACCCCTTATCAAAACAGAAATTTTAAAAGATACCCGAACCATAGACACTCCACCTGCACCGACTGGAGATATTAACCAGCGATTTTATCGGAACACAGGAAAGTGATTGAATTATATAAAATTGCAAATATCTCGAAAACGGTGCGTCCTAGGTGAAAAATAACGAAAAAAATGTTGCCTTAGGAACTCTATTCAGTTTTCGATCTATTTCCCGTACCCCTTATCAAAACAGAAATTTTAAAAGATTTTAAAAGATACCCGAACCATAGACACTCCACCTGCACCGACTGGAGATATTAACCAGCGATTTTATCGGAACACAGGAAAGTGATTGAATTATATAAAATTGCAAATATCTCGAAAACGGTGCGTCCTAGGTGAAAAATAACGAAAAAAAATGTTGCCTTAGGAACTCTATTCAGTTTTCGATCTATTTCCCGTACCCCTTATCAAAACTGAAATTTTAAAAGATTTTAAAAGATACCCGAACCATAGACACTCCACCTGCACCGACTGGAGATATTAACCAGCGATTTTATAGGAACACAGGAAAGTGATTGAATTATATAAAATTGCAAATATCTCGAAAACGGTGCGTCCTAGGTGAAAAATAACGTAAAAAATCCTTCCTTAGGAACTCTATTTAATTTTCGATCTATTTCCCGTACCCCTTATCAAAACAAAAATTTTAAAAGATTTTAAAAAATACCCGAACCATAGACACTCCACCTGCACCGATCGGATTTAGTAACCAGCGATTTTATCAGAGCACAGGAAAGTGATTGAATTATATAAAATTGCAAATATCTCGAAAACGGTGCGTCCTAGGTGAAAAATAACGAAAAAATCCTTCCTTAGGAACTCTATTCAGTTTTCGATCTATTTCCCGTACCCCTTATCAAAACAAAAATTTTAAAAGATTTTCAAAAATACCCGAACCATAGACACTCCACCTGCACCGATCGGAGGTAGTAACCAGCGATTTTATCAGAACACAGGAAAGTGATTGAATTATATAAAATTGCAAATATCTCGAAAACGGTGCGTCCTAGGTGAAAAATAACGAAAAAAATGTTGCCTTAGGAACTCTATTCAGTTTTCGATCTATTTCCCGTACCCCTTATAAAAACAGAAATTTTAAAAGATTTTAAAAGATACCCGAACCATAGACACTCCAACTGCACCGACTGGAGATATTAACCAGCGATTTTATCGGAACACAGGAAAGTGATTGAATTATATAAAATTGCAAATATCTCGAAAACGGTGCGTCCTAGGTGAAAAATAACGAAAAAAATGTTGCCTTAGGAACTCTATTCAGTTTTCGATCTATTTCCCGTACCCCTTATCAAAACAGAAATTTTAAAAGATTTTAAAAGATACCCGAACCATAGACACTCCACCTGCACCGACTGGAGATATTAACCAGCGATTTTATCAGAACACAGGAAAGTGATTGAATTATATAAAATTGCAAATATCTCGAAAACGGTGCGTCCTAGGTAAAAAATAACGAAAGAAATGTTGCCTTATTAACTCTATTCAGTTTTCGATCTATTTCCCGTTACCCTTATCAAAACTGAAATTTTAAAAGATTTTAAAAGATACCCGAACCATAGACACTCCACCTGCACCGACTGGAGATATTAACCAGCGATTTTATCGGAACACAGGAAAGTGATTGAATTATATAAAATTGCAAATATCTCGAAAACGGTGCGTCCTAGGTGAAAAATAACGAAAAAAATGTTGCCTTAGGAACTCTATTCAGTTTTCGATCTATTTCCCGTACCCCTTATCAAAACAGAAATTTTAAAAGATTTTAAAAGATCCCCGAACCATAGACACTCCACCTGCACCGACTCGAGATATTAACCAGCGATTTTATCAGAACACAGGAAAGTGATTGAATTATATAAAATTGCAAATATCTCGAAAACGGTGCGTCCTAGGTGAAAAATAACGTAAAAAATCCTTCCTTAGGAACTCTATTTAATTTTCGATCTATTTCCCGTACCCCTTATCAAAACAAAAATTTTAAAAGATTTTAAAAAATACCCGAACCATAGACACTCCACCTGCACCGATCGGATTTAGTAACCAGCGATTTTATCAGAGCACAGGAAAGTGATTGAATTATATAAAATTGCAAATATCTCGAAAACGGTGAGTCCTAGGTGAAAAATAACGAAAAAAATGTTGCCTTAGGAACTCTATTCAGTTTTCGATCTATTTCCCGTACCCCTTATCAAAACAAAAATTTTAAAAGATTTTAAAAAATACCCGAACCATAGACACTCCACCTGCACCGATCGGAGGTAGTAACCAGCGATTTTATCGGAACACAGGAAAGTGATTGAATTATATAAAATTGCAAATATCTCGAAAACGGTGCGTCCTAGGTGAAAAATAACGAAAAAAATGTTGCCTTAGGAACTCTATTCAGTTTTCGATCTATTTCCCGTACCCCTTATCAAAACAGAAATTTTAAAAGATTTTAAAAGATACCCGAACCATAGACACTCCACCTGCACCGACTGGAGATATTAACCAGCGATTTTATCAGAACACAGGAAAGTGATTGAATTATATAAAATTGCAAATATCTCGAAAACGGTGCGTCCTAGGTGAAAAATAACGAAAAAAATGTTGCCTTAGGAACTCTATTCAGTTTTCGATCTATTTCCCGTACCCCTTATCAAAACAAAAATTTTAAAAGATTTTAAAAAATACCCGAACCATAGACACTCCACCTGCACCGATCGGATTTAGTAACCAGCGATTTTATCAGAGCACAGGAAAGTGATTGAATTATATAAAATTGCAAATATCTCGAAAACGGTGCGTCCTAGGTGAAAAATAACGAAAAAAATGTTGCCTTAGGAACTCTATTCAGTTTTCGATCTATTTCCCGTACCCCTTATCAAAAACAAAAATTTTAAAAGATTTTAAAAGATACCCGAACCATAGACACTCCACCTGCACCGACTGGAGATATTAACCAGCGATTTTATCGGAACACAGGAAAGTGATTGAATTATATAAAATTGCAAATATCTCGAAAACGGTGCGTCCTAGGTGAAAAATAACGAAAAAAATGTTGGCTTAGGAACTCTATTCAGTTTTCGATCTATTTCCCGTACCCCTTATAAAAACAGAGATTTTAAAAGATTTTAAAAGATACCCGAACCATAGACACTCCACCTGCACCGACTGGAGATATTAACCAGCGATTTTATCGGAACACAGGAAAGTGATTGAATTATATAAAATTGCAAATATCTCGAAAACGGTGCGTCCTAGGTGAAAAATAACGAAAAAAATGTTGCCTTAGGAACTCTATTCAGTTTTCGATCTATTTCCCGTACCCCTTATCAAAACAAAAATTTTAAAAGATTTTAAAAGATACCCGAACCATAGACACTCCACCTGCACCGACTGGAGATATTAACCAGCGATTTTATCGGAACACAGGAAAGTGATTGAATTATATAAAATTGCAAATATCTCGAAAACGGTGCGTCCTAGGTGAAAAATAACGAAAAAAATGTTGCCTTAGGAACTCTATTCAGTTTTCGATCTATTTCCCGTACCCCTTATCAAAACAAAAATTTTAAAAGATTTTAAAAGATACCCGAACCATAGACACTCCACCTGCACCGAGCGGAGATATTAACCAGCGATTTTATCGGAACACAGGAAAGTGATTGAATTATATAAAATTGCAAATATCTCGAAAACGGTGCGTCCTAGGTGAAAAATAACGAAAAAAATGTTGCCTTAGGAACTCTATTCAGTTTTCGATCTATTTCCCGTACCCCTTATCAAAACAAAAATTTTAAAAGATTTTAAAAGATACCCGAACCATAGACACTCCACCTGCACCGACTGGAGATATTAACCAGCGATTTTATCGGAACACAGGAAAGTGATTGAATTATATAAAATTGCAAATATCTCGAAAACGGTGCGTCCTAGGTGAAAAATAACGAAAAAAATGTTGCCTTAGGAACTCTATTCAGTTTTCGATCTATTTCCCGTACCCCTTATCAAAACAAAAATTTTAAAAGATTTTAAAAGATACCCGAACCATAGACACTCCAACTGCACCGACTGGAGATATTAACCAGCGATTTTATCGGAACACAGGAAAGTGATTGAATTATATAAAATTGCAAATATCTCGAAAACGGTGCGTCCTAGGTGAAAAATAACGAAAAAAATGTTGGCTTAGGAACTCTATTCAGTTTTCGATCTATTTCCCGTACCCCTTATAAAAACAGAAATTTTAAAAGATTTTAAAAGATACCCGAACCATAGACACTCCACCTGCACCGACTGGAGATATTAACCAGCGATTTTATCGGAACACAGGAAAGTGATTGAATTATATAAAATTGCAAATATCTCGAAAACGGTGCGTCCTAGGTGAAAAATAACGAAAAAAATGTTGCCTTAGGAACTCTATTCAGTTTTCGATCTATTTCCCGTACCCCTTATCAAAACAAAAATTTTAAAAGATTTTAAAAGATACCCGAACCATAGACACTCCACCTGCACCGACTGGAGATATTAACCAGCGATTTTATCGGAACACAGGAAAGTGATTGAATTATATAAAATTGCAAATATCTCGAAAACGGTGCGTCCTAGGTGAAAAATAACGTAAAAAATCCTTCCTTAGGAACTCTATTTAATTTTCGATCTATTTCCCGTACCCCTTATCAAAACAAAAATTTTAAAAGATTTTAAAAAATACCCGAACCATAGACACTCCACCTGCACCGATCGGAGGTAGTAACCAGCGATTTTATCAGAGCACAGGAAAGTGATTGAATTATATAAAATTGCAAATATCTCGAAAACGGTGCGTCCTAGGTGAAAAATAACGAAAAAAATGTTGCCTTAGGAACTCTATTCAGTTTTCGATCTATTTCCCGTACCCCTTATCAAAACAAAAATTTTAAAAGATTTTAAAAGATACCCGAACCATAGACACTCCACCTGCACCGACTGGAGATATTAACCAGCGATTTTATCGGAACACAGGAAAGTGATTGAATTATATAAAATTGCAAATATCTCGAAAACGGTGCGTCCTAGGTGAAAAATAACGAAAAAAATGTTGCCTTAGGAACTCTATTCAGTTTTCGATCTATTTCCCGTACCCCTTATCAAAACAGAAATTTTAAAAGATACCCGAACCATAGACACTCCACCTGCACCGACTGGAGATATTAACCAGCGATTTTATCAGAACACAGGAAAGTGATTGAATTATATAAAATTGCAAATATCTCGAAAACGGTGCGTCCTAGGTGAAAAATAACGAAAAAAATGCTGACTTAGGAACTCTATTCAGTTTTCGATCTATTTCCTGTACCCCTTATCGAAACAGAAATTTTAAAACATTTTAAAAGTACACGAACCATAGACACTCCACCTGCACCGATCGGATTTAGTAACCAGCGATTTTATCAGAGCACAGGAAAGTGATTGAATTATATAAAATTGCAAATATCTCGAAAACGGTGCGTCCTAGGTGAAAAATAACGAAAAAAATGTTGCCTTAGGAACTCTATTCAGTTTTCGATCTATTTCCCGTACCCCTTATCAAAACAAAAATTTTAAAAGATTTTCAAAAATACCCGAACCATAGACACTCCACCTGCACCGACTGGAGATATTAACCAGCGATTTTATCGGAACACAGGAAAGTGATTGAATTATATAAAATTGCAAATATCTCGAAAACGGTGCGTCCTAGGTGAAAAATAACGAAAAAAATGTTGCCTTAGGAACTCTATTCAGTTTTCGATCTATTTCCCGTACCCCTTATCAAAACAAAAATTTTAAAAGATTTTAAAAAATACCCGAACCATAGACACTCCACCTGCACCGATCGGATTTAGTAACCAGCGATTTTATCAGAGCACAGGAAAGTGATTGAATTATATAAAATTGCAAATATCTCGAAAACGGTGAGTCCTAGGTGAAAAATAACGAAAAAAATGTTGCCTTAGGAACTCCATTCAGTTTTCGATCTATTTCCCGTACCCCTTATCAAAACAAAAATTTTAAAAGATTTTCAAAAATACCCGAACCATAGACACTCCACCTGCACCGACTGGAGATATTAACCAGCGATTTTATCGGAACACAGGAAAGTGATTGAATTATATAAAATTGCAAATATCTCGAAAACGGTGCGTCCTAGGTGAAAAATAACGAAAAAAATGTTGCCTTAGGAACTCTATTCAGTTTTCGATCTATTTCCCGTACCCCTTATCAAAACAAAAATTTTAAAAGATTTTAAAAGATACCCGAACCATAGACACTCCACCTGCACCGACTGGAGATATTAACCAGCGATTTTATCGGAACACAGGAAAGTGATTGAATTATATAAAATTGCAAATATCTCGAAAACGGTGCGTCCTAGGTGAAAAATAACGAAAAAAATGTTGCCTTAGGAACTCTATTCAGTTTTCGATCTATTTCCCGTACCCCTTATCAAAACAAAAATTTTAAAAGATTTTAAAAAATACCCGAACCATAGACACTCCACCTGCACCGATCGGATTTAGTAACCAGCGATTTTATCAGAGCACAGGAAAGTGATTGAATTATATAAAATTGCAAATATCTCGAAAACGGTGAGTCCTAGGTGAAAAATAACGAAAAAAATGTTGCCTTAGGAACTCCATTCAGTTTTCGATCTATTTCCCGTACCCCTTATCAAAACAAAAATTTTAAAAGATTTTCAAAAATACCCGAACCATAGACACTCCACCTGCACCGACTGGAGATATTAACCAGCGATTTTATTGGAACACAGGAAAGTGAATGAATTATATAAAATTGCAAATATCTCGAAAACGGTGCGTCCTAGGTGAAAAATAACGAAAAAAATGTTGCCTTAGGAACTCTATTCAGTTTTCGATCTATTTCCCGTACCCCTTATCAAAACAGAAATTTTAAAAGATTTTTTAAAAGATACCCGAACCATAGACACTCCACCTGCACCGACTGGAGATATTAACCAGCGATTTTATCGGAACACAGGAAAGTGATTGAATTAGGTGAAAAATAACGAAAAAAAATGTTGCCCCTTAGGATCTCTATTTCAGTGTTCCGATCTATTTCCCGTACCCCTTATCAAAACAGAAATTTTAAAAGATTTTAAAAGATACCCGAACCATAGACACTCCACCCTGCAAAACCGACTGGAGATATTAACCAGCCGAATTTTATCGGAACCACATGAAAGTGACTAGAATTCTATATAAATTTTTGCAAATATCTCGAAAACGGTGCGTCCCTAGTGAAAAATAACGAAGAA
>JAGEOH010000734.1:0-30251 GCA_032207245.1 Pardosa pseudoannulata | reverse complement strand
AACAAACAGAAGTTTATGTTGTAAACAGTAAAAACCAAGACCTGTCTATATAATCTTTTAAAAATTGGGGGGGGGTTAAGATGTGAGAAATAATTTTAACAAGTTAAGAACAATATATAGTACTGTTGAAACATTTGTTTTTTCTGCTTTTGATGTCATAATACGTATGTGATTTTAAATACTACTGGAAACAATTCATTACATTTATTTTCGAGTATTAGTTATAGAAAAAAGGTATAGAAAAAGTTTTTAAAAGACTAATGTTAATTTTTAATATTTAATTAATTTTATCAATTAGTAATTAATTGAATTGCTATTTGGTACAAAATATAACTTCACAATAAAACATTTATATTTAATAAGTTTTTCGTCAATTGATGCTTTAAGTATGAAAAGAAATATAATAATTTGTACTACATATGTAAATACATGGGTTATTTGGTATGCAGTATAAATAAAGTTATTATTTTCTGTTTAATAATATTAACATATCTTTCAATGGAAAAGTTTGAATTTCCATTTTGTTATTCAAATGCAAAATCTATTGCACTCTGAATTTATCTTTATTTGCATAGGTTTTTAAAATTAAAAAAAATATAATTAACATAAAAAATTATAAGTATTTAACACATTACAAACTATGTTAAGATTCCGCAATTAGAAGTGAATCAGCATTATATTTGTCTAGACTCATTACACGGGGAAATGAACTTGTGCTACATTATAGACTAAGGACTATTAATAAATATGTTTTTAAAGAAAATATTCTTTTCTACGATTTAATAAAATGGTACAGTTAAATTTATATCAGTTCAGTATAACATACTACACTTAGAAGACATAACTATTTCGAAGGTCTTATAACTCCTAAAAAAATCCATACCTGCTGATAACTTAATTTGATCTAACATAGGTTTCAATGTAATAAATTATTAAAATAAAAAATTAAAATTGACAAAAGTGTGTAAGATAAAGACTTATTTCATCTGCTGTAATATTAGAAAAATATCCATCTTAATTATTCTAACAATGGAACATTTGATGTAATAAAATTAAGATAGAAGAAATTAAGTACCTTTCAGATAATTAATACATAATTCTATACTCCGTGTCTTTTCCCTAATTCTTATGAAATTGAGTCATAATGGAATAAAAATATTACTATACTATTATTCTATTCTATACACTGCATACAGCTGTAATTTAAGGTTTATAGATTAGGTTTTTAGGTATATATATATATATATATATATATATATATATATATATATATATATATATATAATATATATATATATATATATATATATATATATATATATATATATATATATATAAATATATATATATATATATATATATGATATATATATATATATATATATATATATATATATATATATATATATATATATATATATATATATTCTGACTTAAATTATCTTGCGTGAGCGTAATCTGAAGTGTATCTTTTTTTTCCTATTTCTTAATATATTAATAGTTTTATATTTTATTCGAATAAATTAAAAAGGAAATATTTAATAATTTTAACAGAGTTTAAAAAAAGGTTGTAAAAGCTTCATATATTTATGTCTAATTATATCTTGCATTTAAATAGGTGTGGACTATAAATATATACATTGTTGGTATGAGAAAACTTCAGTTTTTAACTAATTTAAGATTATGGAAGCATTGTGCTTTGTGCAATATACAATTGCTCTAATTATTGGTACTATCTACAAAGTTGGAGTTTGTTTAGAAATCTGTTGTTATCTACTACATTTTTTTGCTATATCGCAACATGTTTGATTGTTAGATCATCCTATAATATCTTAATACGATTCGATTACTGAATGAATATTTACGTTCGAAGTGTATATGAATCTATAAACTCCAGAGTACAAAAAAGCTCTTAATCTCTTGAATTGCCATAGAAGTTCTTTAAAATCTACTACAGCAATATAATGTAACAGATAGGGAGGTATAATTACTTAGAATGTATAATTATTTTGTTGTGTGACAGACAATATTTGCTGATTAGTAGATTTCGTTTCTGTTTTGAAGCGCTACCTTAAGCCTAAACTTGCGATTTTTATTCTGTTGTTAAGTTTTACGTTACCAACAACAAATACCAGCATACTGAACAAGTTCCAACAAGTTTAAAAAGAATGTAGGAACATGTAATACATTTATAGCACTTTCAAAATGAGAACTGTTTTTAGCATTGTGGTCAAATAAAATCTTATTTTTCAATTTTAATTTATTGGTATTCAGCTGCGAAAAGTTGCATCTGGCTTCCGAGGCCACGCGTTCTTGTGTAACTGTGAAAAGAGTGCGCCGGTTAAAAGTAATCGCCGGTTAAATGTCGCTGCACTTTAAATGTTACTTACTGCAGACGAAAACATTTTATTATGAAGTTACAGATGTAACACAGTTAAATACATAGACATTTTTTAATTTTTATTACAACTTTCTTCATATCTACAATTTCAAAAACTATGATGATAAAGTAAAATATAAAGTTAAACAAAGTAAATAGTATATTTTCTCCCCTTTTACAATTTCACATGCCTGCATGGAAAACAAGATACCTTCTTTTTGAGAAAAATAGCATTTTCAGCTGTGTAATTACCATATTTTGCTCATTTTTTAAAACAAATTCTGCCAAAACGTGAAAGTTTAAAATATTCCAAAAAGAAACTCGGAATCTTATTTACATTTCTATATGTACTAGAAACTAAATCTGTTGCATTTTGATAGTGCCTGAATGTGTGAAATAACTCTGCTTTAATGCTAAAATTCTTGCTGTGCGTATGATTTATTGCAATTCTAAGATTTCAGAGAAAATATTTCGCAAAAAGTGTTTCGAACAGAATGACAAAAGTGATTATACGCAGAAGAAAGTGACATTTTCATTCTACAAAATTATACTCTAACTTTGACTTCACCTGAATTTATTTTCAAGATATATACTAAAAAATATAATATACTGTTCCAAATAAAAGTGTATTATTAAATAACACTAACAATTAACTAATTTCAACTTTTAAGGAAAAGAATTACCACAGCAAAGTAAAAGTTCTTATTTTTAATTTTCTAAGACTTATCAGCTAATAACTACTTTTAAAACAGTTGAAAATTTTTCCTACTTATAATCCTTTTTAATATATGATCACCTCTACATCTCCATTTGAAATTAAAAGAAAATTATTGTTTTTTACCTCTTTTGTTTTCTCTTTTGTTACTCCCTCTATCAGTATATATATATATATATATATATATATATATATATATATATATATATATATATATATATGTGTGTGTGTGTGTGTGTGTGTATACATATTTGTGTTTTTTTGTCTATATCTTAACTACTTAAGCCTGATTTATATATCAGTTTAGATTTTTTTTTCTAAAAGGAGCGTTGAAATCTGACAAATGTACCTAAGATAGAAATTAATCTATTGAATTATTTTTAATTATTAGAATTTAGAAATTAAAATTAATTGAAAAGATATAAATTAAAAATTGGACTATTTATCGTTGAATTACATTGCATGTTAATATCTAATATCGACTGATACAGTTATTTAATATTGGAATATATTACTATTTTTCTTTGTTACCCTGACACAATTTATATTTATAATAAGTATAAAATCACATTGCTCTATGAGATGTTTTTTTACATTTCATAATTTGCATTTCTATAATGAAATCGAACTTTTAGACGCGAATTTTGTTACGGGTTTTATTTTGGATAAATTTTATATTTACTTAGTGAAACTGTACGGCATAAATACATAAATAACGAAATAATGGATTATGTGCAGGCAACATATATTTATTTGAGAATTTGAACAATGAAATGCAAAGAAAACTGACAGAAAATTAAAGTTTAGACTATAAATAGTTTTATCAGATTGTTTCACATTAAGTATAGTCTGTTTTTGCTTTCCAATTTAGCGTAGTATCAGTGTTTACTTATTCCATTTACGTTATACATACCCTTATAATATAACTGATCTTCAATTTCACTGAAATTTATATTAAACACATGATCTGTACCAGTTATTATTACCTGTACAATTATTATTTTTTTGCTATATAGATATAAAATAGAAAACAACTCTTATACGGGTTTATTTCTCTTACTATGTCAGGTTCAGAAAATGGTTGAACTCTCATATTTGACATTATTATCATCTGATATATTTTATTCCACATATCATATATGTACGAAGAAGAAATGAGAACAAAGCTGCATATAAGAAACTGTGTAAAATGGCAATTATGACCAAAGAATGTGACTAAAGTTTTGGTAAATATCCCAAAATTGTCGAGACGTTAGAAGATTGGTTTTTGTTGGATGCAATTTATTGCTAAACTTATCAATAAATCACCAAATCTGATCACTGTAATCAGCAATATATGGTGTCATGAGGTTGTGACGTTGCTTTTATACCAGACTGAAATGTCCCAAAATACAAGCCTGTGAGAGAAGAGGCTTGTACCTTATCACTCTCACGAAATATTTTAACTTAGTTCGGACACAAAAAAAAAAAAAAAAAAAAAAAAAAAAAAAAAAAAAAAAAAAAAAACAGCATATTTTCAGTATTAAAACTAACAAAGTAAAGTTAATACAATTTGAGTTACGTTAATTGTACCTATTTTTGTTATTTTAGAGATTAATTTAAAAACATATTGAAAACTATATTTACTAATTCTAAAATTTCATGTCTAAACCGTAACATATTTTAATACCAAGATACTGGAGTGAAATTAAAACTGCATTTTACTAATAATTCCTCTAAAATTTACCTTAAGCGACAGCTTTAATAGAATATTGTAAAAGCTTGTCAGAGTTTTCCTTTACAAATTAGAAATCAATAATTTCATCACTTAATAGAAACTTACGTTGTTCTAGAGGGAAGGATTTATTTGAAATTCAAGAATTTTATCTCCGAATAATTTTATAGGAAAACTTTAAGACATGCCTTTAGTATGAGGGAAGGCTTAATTAACTTGAGGAGAGTGTATTAACTTTAGGAAGTTAAAAATCAACAGGATACTGCTAATTATTAGTGAAGAATATGTAGAAAGTTATATGGGTGATAAAATAGATATAACATTTCATCAGAATCGAGAGATATTAATTATAATGCTTCACAATTGGTAAGGTACGCAAATACTTTTTTAATGAATAATCATAGGTAATAATGAAATAAATGAAACTAGGTAGTACTATTGATTATAACGTTTTTCATTCAAAATTGTAAAGAATGCACCTTATGAGAAAAAGAGGAAACAAAATATAATAAACTAGCACACAGCCCGTCATATGACGTGATCAGTAAATTTTTAATTTTCCAGAATTATAAAATACCCTATGAGTCAGGTAAAAAAAGTTTGTTTTTTGGCTGACAATTATCAGGTACACTCTGAATAATTTGTTTATCTTTACTGATTACATGTTAGTTGCCATCTTTAATTTATCTTGACACGATATGGTTATGTATAAAAAGAAACACATAAACAAGGAAAAATTTTAATTTTCAAAGATATATAACTTTGTTTCAAAGATATAAACGTTAGATATTTATAAGTCCATAAAATGTACTCCTAGATTTTTATGAAAATAATTTGTTGTTAATACAGGTGATAAATTTTCCATTGCAACAAAAATAATCGAGGATTAAATTTAAAATTGCCACATATATAACTTTGGTTCAAAGATATAAACGTTAGATATATATTAGTCCGTAAAATGCGCTCCTAGAATTTTATGAAAATAATTGTTGTTAAAACAGGAGACAAAATTTCCATTGCAACAAAAATAATTTATGATTAAATTTAAAATTACCACATATGTACCTATTCTATTATTTACGCCAAATATAAAAGAAAATTATTTACGTAATATCTAAGTTCAGTGATAAAACGTACGAAATAAATGCAGACTATATTTAAATAATTTCAAAAAGAAATGTTTAAATGAGATAGTTAAATATCGTATCATTCCGCTATTTGCTCTCGTACATTTTTTGCTTACGTAATGTATTGTCTTGTTTTATGTTTATAAAAATAAAAAAAAAACTGAAAAAATGCTTAATAAAAATTTTTGAATTTTATAAAAACCAAAAATATATCTTTACGTTAGTGATGTCACTTTTAGTTTATTTTTATTTACCGTGCCAAGTTGCAACTTTTTTATGTTCCTATTTTTTATTATTGCATTACCTATTTTATATATTTTCTGAGCTTTATGTTGTTGAATCAATGTATTGCTGTTAACCATACCTAATGGTCATTGTCAAGGTTATAGTCTATTTATCCTCTAATTAGACAACGCGTTGTTTACTCATATTTTTTTACGATAACGTCCTCACCTCCTCGCTTCCTTGTGAGCTGGAGTGTATTAAATTTTTGTTTGGATTACGTAACACCTCGCGCGTCCCCGGCTGCACTTTCTGATGTCTGCACGCCTCGTTTCTATACCTGCTCGCCTATTGTTACTGGAGCAGGTATCTTGGGTTCGATTAAAGCTTATATTGCCGAAACTTAATCACTGCAGTGACAAAACTCTTGACTAAATATTTATTTACAAATTCCGTTAAGATATATGTACAGTCAACACACCTGAAATAAGACCGAGGGAAGAAAGCAAATGGTGCCGAGCGGAAAACACCTCTCTCGGTCTCAGCTCTTTACACAAGAATGGCCGTTCTCCGTCGATCCGAGCGGGCATCTCTACTCCTCTTCGCGAATGTCGGGGTGGAATCCCACCCATCTTGGTCAAGCTTTTGCCTCCCTGGGAAAAATGTCCTTCTCCGCAGCTGGCGCGGGCGGGGATGGCATCCATCACCCCCCTCCTGTTGAACCTCCCTGGAACAGGGCTTGCCCACCCTCTCTCGTGGTGTCCATCTTCGGCCGCCGAAAAAAAAACAGAGGCCCATGTATCATCAACTTGATTCTTGAGTCTAGTATTACAGATTACTTTTTGCCTAGAGCCCTAAATTTATGTTTTGATCTGCTTACGTTCGGAGGTTAAAGTGAAGACCTTGCACTTCGCTAGGTACTCCGTTAAACCCAATTACCTTGATCTTGACCTTGAGATAGTTAAAAGAAAGGCGTCATAATACTAGAAAAATAAGTTATTTTTATCTACTTATAGAGCTATAAATTGATGAATTTAATCGCCTGCTCTTAACCGGTAAAAATAGGGCTTGCATTTTGAAAAACTTAATTGAATAATATTAATTGAAATAACGAATTGCATTAACTTTAAAATAAATAAAATGCTCCAGAAAAACTATTTTCCAAAGTTCAGTTCTTTTCTAGCAGCTTTTTACCAGTGTAGTTTATATTTGCCATACAGTGTATCAAATTAGAAATTTAGTTGAAAACTGTGCAATAAATTTGATTTTTTAAATAAATGGAAACACTAATCGAAACTGTACAACTTATTTATAGATAAAATTGTTATGTTTATTGATTAATTGAGACAAATGGAAATTTATTAATTAATTTTTATTTTTCAGAATATTTCTTTTTTTACCATCTGCCTTTGAGACTTCATTTTGCTCTCACAATATAACTGTAGAAAAAACTTTTAATTTATAGCATTTTTGGTTTATAATTTCAAAAAAATAAGACAAATGACAGAGTTTGTAATGTTCAAAAATGAGTTTAATGTTCTTCTTCTTTCATGAGCATGACAACCTATCCTCCAACTCAAACGGTCTAGAGCAACTCTTTTCCAGTTCTTAATCTTCAAGGATTTGAGGTCAATTTCAACATCGTCTAGCCATCTTGTAGGTGGTCGTAATCGGGTACGGGATCCCTCAGGGTTTTTAAAAGTATACAGTTTAGTAGGGTTGTTATCAGGGGTTCTCCAGATATGTCCAAGCCATCTCAGTCTATTACTACGAATGACTTGCGTAACCCGAGGCTCTTTGTAAAGCCTATATAGTTCAAAATTAAATCTGGTTCGCCATCATCCCTGATCGTTTACAGGTCCGAAGATAGCTCTTAGAACTTTTCTTTCAAAGGTATCTAGGGCACGCTGGGTGTCCAGGTTTAATACCCAAGTTTCGCTGGCATATAGTAGCACAGGAAGTATAAGAGTCTTGTAAAGTCTCTGTTTGGTTATTCGACTGATAAGTTTGGATCTTAACTGTTTTTTCAGTCCGTAGAAGCATTTATTAGCTGATATTATTCTGCTGTTGACCTCAGTTTTCAGCTTGTTTTGATCATTAATAATTGTTCCAAGGTATTTAAATTCACTAACTTTTTGAAAGGTATACCCGTTAATGCAAAAAGGGGAGTAGTTCACAGTCGAGGACGATACTTCCATAAACTTTGTCTTGTCTTCATTAATAGTGAGGCCCATGCTAGTGGCAGAGGTTTCTAAGGCTCTGAAGGCTTCTTTCACTGCTCTTTCACATCTTCCAATAATGTCAATATCGTCTGCATAGGCCAATATTTATAAACCTATTCCAGAGAATGCCTCTACGATCTAATCCGCTATCTCTGATACATTTCTCAAAGGCAATATTGAAGAGCAGGCATGCAAACGCGTCTCCTTGACGCAGGCCTCTCTCGGTAGTGAAAGGCTCAGATAAATGGTTTTGGATTTTAACATTGCAACGTACGTTATTTAAGGTGGCTTTAGTAAGGTTGACTAGCTTTGCAGGTATTTTAAACTCAATAATTGCCCTAAACAACTTATCTCTTTCTATGCTGTCGTAAGCAGCCTTAAAGTCAATAAATAGGTGGAAGGTTTTGATGTTATACTCTTTGTTTTTTCTAGGATTTGCCTCAGACTATAAATTTGGTCAACAGTAGATCTTTGGGGTCTGAATCCGCATTGGTAGTCTGCAATTATATTTTCAGTGTAAGGTTGAAGTCTTACAAAGAGCAGATTGGAGAAGATTGCATATGCCGTATTGAGTAGAGTAATGCCCCTATAATTACAACATTCAAGTTGGTCTCCTTTCTTGAATATGGGGAAGATGGAGCCTTTTTCCCATTCAATGGGCATTTTCTCCGTAATCCATGTCTTAACCATAATTATGTGCAAGACACTAATAAGCTCTGGTTCATCGACTTTTAAGAGTTCAGAAGGTATGTTGTCGGGACCAGCCAATCTGTTAATTTTAAGTTTTTTGATAGCAAGGATCACTTCTTCAATAGAAGGCGGAGGATTATCCTCGTCTTCGATAGTGTCCTGATTGGTAGGGTAGTCATGGGGAAGAGTTACATCTCTCCCTTCGAGCAGATCCTGGAAGTGATCTTTCCACGCCGTGGTTACTTCATGTGGTTCACCAACGAGTTATCCCTTCCTATTTCTGCATGTGATAGTTCTTGGCCTGAATTCCCTTCTCCTTTTATTGACTGATTTGTAGAACTTCCGACACTCATTCTGATTGTTCAAGTTCTCTAGATTTTTTAGGGAGGCTGCAAGAAAGGTTACTTTCTTTCTTCTGTTTTTTTTTCAACTTTCCTCAGGTTTTTGTAATTTTCTAAATAGGTTCTTGTTCGATGCCTTTGCAACATCAGCCTTATTTTTTTCCTCTGTGGCTTTTCTACATTCGTCGTCAAACCACTCGATCTGGTAGTCCTAGACTTGGTACAGATTCTTTAGCGGAATTCAAGATAATATCCTTTATCGATCTCCAGTTGGGATCATTGTTAGATGCTTCTAATTCTGAGCATGCCAACTGATAGTTTGAGTTTCTATTCCTTAAGTATATTCTGCTCCTTTAGTTTAAGGTATGAAGCTGTTGTTCTCTTTTTTTTTTTTTTTTTTTTTTTGGTAGAAATTCTTGCATAGTCTAAATCTAACTTTAGATCTGACAAGTATGTGATCGGTGTCGATGTTTGCACTCTATAGCTTCTTACATCTATGATGTTGTTCCGATGTCTCCAGTCCACAAGTATATGGTCGATCTGATTCTGAGTTAGACAGTCTGATATCCAGGTGTGCTTGTGATTTTCGTTATGTGAGAATGCTGTAATGGCTATAAACATATTCTCCGAGGTAGCAAAGTCGAGGTCTTTATCCGTTACCGTTAGTGTCACTGTGTAGCTTTTTAAGACCAGCATAACTGACAAAACGTTCTTTTCTAATTTTAGCATTGAAGTAAGACCAGTTTCAAATCATATGCAGGACATGAATTATACACTTCATGAGTAGGTCATAGAAAAGATCCTTTCTGCATCGTCTTTGTCATCGGTCGGTACATGGGCGGATCAAGGTGGTGTTTAATGCTTTCCTCTCAATCGGAGTTTACAAACTATCATACTAATTGCTTGGAAGTCAATAACTGCATTATATCTTTTACTGACGATGAAACCCACACCAAAATGGTGGGCTTTTTCTTGACAGTTGTAGTACAATCTGCAGTTCTTTTTATTAGTCTAAATTTGAAATGTTGCGTTAAAAGTAGAACCACAGAACAATAAAATTAGGCGCATTTAAACACAGAACCAATAGAAAGTAGGCTCATTAAAACGTAACAAAGAGTTGCATAAGAAGAGCAGGCTCTGAAATGAGCATAGCTAAAAATAACACGGCGAGGAGTGGAGAAGCAGGATTACCATACTTGGCGCTTTATCGCCACTTGGCAGGGGGAACCCAATTCTTAAATCAAACCTTTTTTTTTTAAAACTCTCATAGTCTCATATAATTAATTTTAAAAATTCCATAAACATCAGGTTAAAAACTTAGCATCTAACTACCGAAATATGAAGTCCAAACAAATAATTTTTAGTCAATTATGCTAGATATTTTCTATGAAAAAATTGCATGAAAGCTTAGACATCTACATTGCAGTAGAATCTTAAGCACATTACGCATATTCTACAAAATCTAGATTATTCAGGCAAATTTTGCACTTAATACTAATGTTGTAATAAGCTATGAAATGTTTTTGAGTTTTTCATTTATGCATAGTGAGAATAAAATTTAAATTTGACAAATTTTGTATTTATATTTTTTTTACTTATTAGTTTTTGATGAATGCAAATTTTTTGGATTTCTGAAAGGTAGATTCCAAGTTCCGGGGAAATCGGCAGCCATGTTTTTGGTTATATTTTTGTACAAGTGATCGCCAAGTGATGTTTACAATTTGTGTATTAAGTTTATATCCAATTTCAAAACATATTTTGAACAAAAAAAAAAGGTTTAAAATTTTGTTAAGATGAATACAAATTTAAATATGAGTTTTTAATGTATTTAAAGGCTTTTTTGTACTGTTTATTGAACTAAACAGTGCGTAATTTTTGCAATAAGTGCAAATTAAGCAAAATATAAGCATTAGTTGGTTATATTTAGGCAATTATGCTTATAAAATATTTAGTTATATTTCTAATATACTGTTGCTGTTTA
The DNA here is from genome assembly GCA_032207245.1 of Pardosa pseudoannulata. Taxonomy (NCBI): domain Eukaryota; kingdom Metazoa; phylum Arthropoda; class Arachnida; order Araneae; family Lycosidae; genus Pardosa; species Pardosa pseudoannulata. Next base: position 18,859 of record JAGEOH010000734.1, on the reverse strand, counting down.
ATAAAATTATTTTAAAACTATCCAAAGATTATAAAGTAATAAAGTACGGTGCAAATTACTTCTAAAAATTTTAGGCTTAAAATGAAAATATAAGAACGGAGTAAATGTTTTAAATAAATAATAAATTTTTATCTTAAAATTCTGAAGAAAGTAAGGGAGTGAAATGATTCTTCTTATCTAAGTGAGGTAAAGCTCCCCTTGATCTTCCGTAACAATACCGGTATATTATGGTAATAAAATTACTTACGTAGCTTATCACTTTTAACAATGTAATACGCTATAAAATAATATAGTTTAAGAATATTTACTTTTCATTTCATATTAAATTAAGGCACACTTTTGATTAAAGTTCAAAAAGCAGTAAATGAAAATATATAAATGTGAAATATAACATCACTTGTTACCCTTCGAATATTAAGCATAAAATATAAAATAAATAAAGCGCTAACCTAATTTAAGTATCCTGAGTTGTTGGTGGATATACATGTTTGATCTGATTTAAAAAATCCTGAAAAGCATCTTGCGGATTTGCTATCATTTTCCTCCACATAAATTGCCAAAGGTACGAATTTTATTGATTTTCACACTTGCGAATGGTGCAGAAGGATCTCTTAATTGAGCTCCACAAGCCCTCAATTGTATTGGTGTGAGCTCTGATATTAAATTTAAAAACGAAAAAAAAAAATACCACAAGAGCTCAGGTAAAATGGACAAATCACCAGAGCACAGCCAAAATGAACAAAGACTTGAAATGGACACTAGACAATCCAAATTCAGCGGTCTTGGAGTCTTGTTAGTTACAAGAACCAATAACGGTTAGATATTCAAATCACATGTCATTTCTCCCAAATACCCTAAAATAAAGGTACCGATTGATACCCCCACCTTTTTTAGGGGGTGGGTGGAAGAATCTGAAAAGAAGGGCAAGGTTTGCTAGAAAACAGGATTCTAGAATTTGGCGATATCTCCCGGGGCGTTACCACTAAACTGGGTTCCGGGGGCCCCCATAAACTCGGAAACGGCCATGTTGACGGGGACACCTATAAAAAATTAATTATCTTAAAATAATATGATTTGGTTTCGAATGCTGCGGTCTACTGTTTTGCTTCCGAGACCTACAGCTTAAAGTCAGTTCTGAACATCTACAAACATCCATGCCAGCAGTGGGATTTGTACAGACAAACTCTAGTACCAAAGAGCTGCGCTCTACCGTTTGGAACTTAGTAAGATGCGTTTATTATAACAGAGGTACATAGAAAATTCTGTTTTAAAAAGAGGTACACAATTTATTATTACCTGGATGGAGTGGTGAGACAAAGGTCAAACGAGAAGATATACATATATTTGTTATCTGGGATGAGAGTAAGTACACAATTTATTCTACAGTGTTATTTATGATTACTATTTGAAAACATATGGCATAACATACAATAATTCTAAGGAGCTTTAAATTTAGCTTACATAATCATTATGTTACTATATAGTTTAAAAACCTTGCTAATAGGAATGAATTAAGAATTAGAATAAAATAATAAAATGGAATGGGGAAAATAGTATATTGTGTATAAATATAAAAAGTATATAAATACCAAAATATATATAATACAATAATGAATTCAATAATAATAATGAATCAACAATATGGAACTGTGAATTTTAGTTTGGTTAGTACATTTTGAAATATTTTATAATGGTCATGATGGATATATATATATATATATGTGTGTGTGTGTGTGTGTGTGTGTGTGTGTGTGTGTGTGTGTGTGTTTACATAAGTAATTTTAATACCCATTGTGTATCACATTTTGCAAAAGTTATCATGCTATACTTTAGCTATTATGAAATTTAGTATATAAGAGGACTTACCTTCTTTACTTCTGAAACTTTTTTCTTGATAGTAATCTTGGTTTTCGAAGCCGTGATGTGATTTTAAGTGATTACAAAAATTGCTTAAGCTTAAAAATCTTTCATGGCAATTTTTTTCTTTTCAAAACTATGTTCAGTTTTACTTTATATTGTCCATCTGACCGCCTAATGCTTACTCATACTGTCCTGCTATTTAAGGGCCGGATCCTGACTGGAACGTTGCGTCCACAACTAGGTCACGTGGGGTCTTGTGGCCGCAACTTTCTGAAATTTGGATCCTGACTGGAACATTTTCAGGAGTCCGCTCCACAAAGTTGTGGAAGTTGCTCTAAATTTTGCGGGACCTCGGGGAGCTCCCACAAGTACTTGAGAACGTAAATAAAGATGGCGGAACTTATTGTGGCGCGTAGAATTCTCAGATGATATTTGGAAAAAATCAGTTAGCGATTGAGAGACCATCAAAATCCATTTGATTTTTCTGAAATGGAATTTATCCGATGTTTTAGGATGATTAAAATTGCTGCGACGGAGTTGATAAACTTCGGCAGTAAAAATAAAAATGAATTTTTCATAATCAAAATAAAAGGATTACTAGGAATTATTCGCTTTTAGTCGAAATAATGCGGTACAAGTAATGTTTATATTGGTTAAAAATTAACTTATTTTGTTAAAGGATATAAGTTTAAAATAATATAAAAACATATCTTTAGTAATTTATTATATAAATTAAATAAATGACTATTACATATACATACTTCTTCATATATACATATGTGTGTTTGTTGTTTAAATTGTTTGTTTTTTCTTTTAAACAAAACTTCCAGTGTAAAAACTTAAATAAAAATAACTATTAGATATACATACTTCTTCATATACATATATCTTTTTCTACACACACACATATATATATGTGTTTATTAAATTGTTTCTTTTTTCTTTTAAACAAAACTTCCAGTTAAAAAACTTCAATAAAGGATAACTATTACATATAAATACTTCTTCATATACATATATCTTTTTCTACACACATATATAATATAGTGTGTGTGGTACAAAATAAGTGTGTGTTGATTGTATTGTTTGTTTTTATCTTTTAAATAAAACTTTCAGTTGAAAAGCTAAAATGATGCAAAAGACTTTAGTATGTAACCATTAAATAACAAAGTATAAGATATAAATAAACCAGTAGTGACTGAAATTTCTATCTTGTTGTGAAAAAAAATATATATCTGTAGGGTATCATATGTTTACAATACAACAATAAATTCAGTTTTAAATATTTGTTTTTTAGAATAGAATTTGTGGAAGAATGCTTGTCCTCGAATATGTGAAAATTTTTCCCTCAAACTCATATCACGTTAAACAATATTTTGTTTACAAATTTAAACATTCCCTTTTAAACAGTTGAATACATTTTAATTTTTTGTAAACAACATACAATTAGTTTCATCTATGAAATAATTTTTAAACTATCTAATCAATATTAGCTATAATGAATCATTAAATTTATTTATATTAAATTATAATGTGGCATTAAATTTATTATTTTATAATTCATTGTATGGTTTATTGTTACTTTCATTTTTCTTGCTATATTATATTTGTAAATTAAATTTAGTGAAAGATTAATATTTATATTTCTTTCACTTGAATCTTCAAATCACATTTTACTTTCTTTCTACACTGTAATTAGTATAGTGAAAAGTGTATAACTGTAATTAGTATATTAAAAATTTTGGATTTTTTTTTTACTACTGGTAGTAACCAATCATAAGTTGTACTACTAAATTAGCAGTAAATGACACCTTTTCATAAATGTGCCAGTGGTCAGTCAACAAATGTGTCTTAGAAACAACACAATACATTCCAAATAACAGATCCTTAACATTTATTTACACATTATGTATTATGTGTTGCGTGCACACACATACACATATATGTGTATATATATATATATATATATATATATACATATGTAGTGTGTGCATATGAATTTAATTTGCTAATGGAAGTTGAATATATGTTAGCTTTAATTGAGTCTTCAAAGCACATTTCTGTTAGTTTTTACATTATCATATATTAAAAGATTTGAGTTCTTTATCTACTGGTAGTTACAAATCAAAAGTAATAAATGATGCATTTTTATAAATGCCATTGCACAGTTGTCAGATGTATCATATTGAAACAGTAGAGTAAATGTCAAATGTCTAAGTCATATATTATATATATATGATATATGGATATATGTGTGTGCATTAATATAGATGCGCACACACACATATTTACATATATATATTTATATATATATATATATATATATATATATATATATATATATATATATATATTTTCTGTGTGTGTGCATGTGAATTTAATTTCCTAATGAAAGCGTAATAGATAGTTGCTTTGCTTGAATCTTCAAAACACATTTCTGTATATTTTTACATACAATACATTAAAAACTCTGATTTCTTTCACTACTGGTAGTTACCAATCAGCTGTAGAAAATGATGTATTTTTATAAACAAGTCAATGGTCAGTCATCATATGTATCATATGAAACAGCACACTAAGTGTCACACATGCTTAAATCAGATATTTATACACATATAAGTGTGTGCTTATATATATATGCAGTTGAATTAATTTTAGTTTTCTAATGAAAGTTTAATAAGCATTTGTTTTATTTGAAGCATAATAACATTTTACTTTATTTTTACAATATCATATATTAATAGCTTTGAACTGCTAATTACCAATAATCAGTAGTAAATAAGTAATAATAAATCTGTCTAGTATACCAATATTTAGTTTTGGTCTACTTTGAGCAGCAAACTTTCATCTATCATATTACAATTTTTGTTCCATTTAACTTACAATAAAAATTCATACAAGTTACTGAAAAAAATATGTAACTACATATTTTCTGTTGGAGGGGGGGGGTGAAAAAATTTGTGAAAGAATATGGCAATATTCTATGTTCAATATGATATACATCAGAAACTAAGCTGCTTTTTATTTCTTTAAAATACACAGTTTAGATGAGTTATTCTTTAATGTATACACATAATTGGCCCTCTCTTTTCCTATTAAATTTTATTTACTTAGCTTATTTTACAATTAAACTAATCAGATGATATTTGCAAAGAAAAAAATTTAGTTTACAAAATCTATTTCATTTCAATAAGTTTGGGTAAAATTTAAAACAAAGATAATAAAAAACTTAAAAACAAAGTTTGCATTAGTAGTTTTTTTCTTCCTAAAATTGCTAAAACATTTAATTGACTACATATTAAAATATGAATTTTGATTGAGCTATTAATTATAAAATCAATGTTAGACAGTTCCATGCTCAGCTTAGATATATTAACATATTTCCTTTAATAACATTTCTATAGCATTATATATAACATTTTTATGAGAGAATTTCCCATAATTACAATATTAGTTTCTTTAGATTTCCCCTTTTCTCTCACAGAAAACACCCTATTTATAATATCGCTGGGAATAAATAGGATAGTTATACAGTAAATATCATTTATAATTATTAACTCTAAATCTAAATTAGAGTACAAACTTATTTTCAGATTCTAAAAGAATCTTGATGTGGAATAGGGGTTTTCATTCATAACTTAAATTCTAAACAACTCTTTAAAAAAGAAACTTGTAAGCAATTTCTTTTAAATAATTGATAACATAATCATCAGTGCTGGATAACCCATTAGGTAAATAAAACAATTGCCAATGAGCTCCATACTTTTTAGGGGTTCTACAACATTAGATTAAATTGTGTGTATGTGTGTATATATATATTTATAATTCTTTGTTTGTATAAATATATGTATACAAAATTATATTTCTTCACACACAAAAGAAAAAAAATATTATTTGAAAAAAATTTTAGTTATAACACAGAAATGTTTAATTGCAGCATTAACAAATTTTACTGAATGCAGGAATTTTTACTACTGGTAATTACCAATCATCAGTAGTAAATAAGTAATAATAAATGCATTTTCACAAATGAGCCAGTGGTCAGCCATCAGATGTATCATAAAAAACAACACTGTAAGTGCCAAATGCCTAAATCAGATGTTTATACATATATGTGTATGTGTACACACACACACACACACACACACACACATATATATATATATATATATATATATATATATATATATATATATATATATATATATATATATATATATATATATACGTGTATATTTGTTTACACACAAACTAATATTTAGTTTTCTATTGAAAGTCTAATAGATATTTGTTTTACATGAATCTTCGAAGCACATTTTACTCTTTTTAAATCATCATATAATAATTAAAGTTTGAATCCCTTTGCCATTTGTTTTATTTATAATTTTTTTTGGTGGGGAGGGAGGGGGTAAAGTTTATGTACATAAATATATATATATATTCTTTAACTTCTTTAGGTTAAAAAAAAAATTACAAATTTCTGTATTACATGTTTGTATGGTATCAAGAATATGTTAGGTTCTTACAACATGATCACATTTTTGCATAAAATCAAAAGTAAATGAAGCTTTGAGGTTTCCAGATGTAATTTTTGCTATTGATTGCATACTTTTCTATAGTTTCTGCACTATCATCAGATAATTCTTCCAAAATCTTATATGAAATGTGAATGTGCAATAGATAATATACTTCATATCTTTACTGTGATTTTTAACCTATTTTTAAAATTATTTATACTTAATAACTGGTTTTTGAAACAATTAATAAATTTACATTATGTAGGTTTTATGGTTAGCTTTGTTAAGTAAATAATATTATAAACTTTAAATACACATTTTATCATAAATTGTTGATTCTGACTTTAGCAACAAATACAAAATTACTAGGAAATGTACATGATATATTTATTTGAAAGAACAGTGCAGCAAATCTCCAAAATAAGAAATGATCAAAATAAGAATCCTCAATAATTTAATAAGTAAACTCCCAAAATATACAATTATAAATTTCTGAAATATATCAATTAGTCTTGTAACATAATGTGAAGTACATATGAAATTTGTCTATAAATAAAAATTGTAAACTTTGTATGACTTTTCACACTAAACTTGTATTTACTATACTATCAATATTTTGTCTTAAAGTATTTAAAATTAAAATTAAGAAAAATGCCAATATTTATCGCATTGTATTTGATATAAATTTAATTTATTTACTCAGATTATTCTTTCCATTTAACTGGAAAAAAAGATTTAGTATAAATAATTGCAATAATAAGTACTGTGGAGATTTAAATATTTATTTGAAGTATTTAAATAATCAAGAATTCAAATTCTAAATGCAAAGTATTCAAAATTCTAAATTGCAAGTGATAGTGGATATGGCTGGTTACTCTATTACTTAACCCCATACCTAGCCAATGCTTTTTTTACTTTATTTCAAGTCAGTCCACTTGTATTTTATTCCTTTTCAATCCCATGCAGCAAGCATTTACATAATTTGCAAGATTGTCCCACTCTTTTTCTGCAGATGGGCAGTTTTTATTCAACTCACCAGATAATATGTGCAAAGTTTTTTCAATGTAATAATCATTTCAATCTCTCTTTTTTTTTAATGGATATTGCTGTTCAAATAAGTAGCTGTTTCAGCAATGCAAGGCTTCAAAGCTAATATTTTTCATTCACGTGGATCTGTTTATTTTCATCTATCTGTACTCTGATTGGTTTAACGCAAACGATTATCGGCCCTTCACAACTCCTAGTTGTGGACCGGTTGTGTGTGGACGCTACAAGCGTTCCAGTCAGGATCCAAATTGAGTATCCACACGCAAGTTTCGGAAGTTGTGGACGCAACTTTGTGGACGCAAGTGTTGCAGTCAGGATCCGGCCCCTAACCGCGGATCAGCATTTTCGTATTCCTCAACGAGAATCCGTGGCTTTCAGCTCGTTTTAATCCCTCATTTCTGATCCCTCGAATTTGGAGGATTAATTGCCTAATCCACGGATACTACATTTTACGCATGCGCACTGCGTTGAAAACAAACATGGCGGATAAGTTATCCGATTTGAAAAAATCTTGAATATTTAAGAATTTCCAACAAAACAGCAAAGATATGTGCATTTACATAGAACAAATGATTTGGAATTTTTTTTTTACTTCTATGAACAAATTATTTCGACTGTATGATATTTCGGTTGCGTTGTCTTTAAATAAAAGTACAGTACAGCTGTTTGCTACAAACTTAACTAGAATGACGAAAGGTATGTTGACTTAATTATATACTATCCTTTGAAAATTATATTGATCTTTTTGCCTATTCGATATTTCCCCTATGAATGATTTTAGATATCGGTGGCTCATCTAAGCCCGTTAATTGTGTGCATCAACATCTCTTTCATATATTAACATGCTGACTGTTGGTTTGTTTATTTTAAATTATTTACCTTTCTTTGGTTTTATACATGAAAATATTTGATGTTTGAACATTATATTAAATTTCAAGCCAATTTTACTCTTATATTTATTTATTGTGAAATTTTAGAATTAAGTATAATCTGTAATTGTAAATATTATCTGTATTTTGCTATGAATGTATATATATATATATATATATATATATACACTTAAAAATAAAATGCTTTCATTTATATACTTTTATTACATGTTAATGTAATGCTTAACACATACCAATGAATCCAACTTTGAGAAAATATACTTTATATACATTAATATTCTTATTAAATTCTTCCAGGTCAGTTAGAAAATTCCTCTGATGTTTGTAAGATTTTTTTTCATCATATACCCAGCAACTTTATTTACATAATACAGTTGTCAGTTTACAGAATATACATTTACAAATTACTGTACTTTGATAATTCAAAATTAACAGCCATGTCTAATAATTATATTAATATTTTAACTGTGTACATAAATAAAAACATGTTATTTCATATTCACTATAATTGTTCATTCACAATATATTTTTGATTTTCGAATATTCTTAAATCTAGCAGGTAATTGACTAAAAAATTTACATGAAATTTGTGTACATTTATATGCCTAAGGTGTGTGTGTATATATATATATATATATATATATATATATATATATATATATACATACATATATATACACATACACACACACACACACACATATATATATATATATATATATATATATATATACACACATTATATATATATATATATTATAATATATAATATATATATTATATATATATATATACATACACACATTAAGAAAGGGTAAAACCTAGAAAATAACAGATTTCAGTTGTTATAGATGTTAGCTCTAACAATTTTTTTTAAATCAACCTAAATTAATGTATTAGTGATAATTTTCATTTTGTTTCATTAAAGAAGTATAATATTGCACATAAATGTAAACAGATATTTTATTTTTGGTATATGGGCATATGAGGAAACAATTCATAAGTCCTTCGACCTCCTTCTCAATTAAGAAATCAGCTCCATGTTGCTAGGAAGTTGCATTAGCATCAGAGTTACACATTTATGTAAAATTTCAACTCATTCGACTTATAGAAAGTGAGTTTACAAGATTTGACAACTATATAGCTGTGAAACTAAATAAAATTATTTTATGAGTTATTCTTGTAAAAACTTTTAGCAAAAATTATTTCTGACAGAAATATTTGTAAGTCGTTCACTTTTGCTAAAGCTTGTTGTTAATCATATTAAGAGACACAATAAAAGGCAGCTTTTAACAATGTGACAGTTGTACTTGTTCAAACCTTACATGATATAGTTTGCATTCATTTCATGTTTTATCTAAATATTTTCTCTCCTTCCTTTCTTATTAATTTAATTAACCTTAAATATTTTAGAACATTTTTATTGTACGCATTACATTTCAGGAAAAAGTTCCTTAACCTTAATTCTTTCTATAACTATCCATCAAGATACTTTTTTCTTCTGAACAAATGCAGCACACCTTCAAATTTGTATTTTTGCAAATGTCCTATTAATATAGTACTCAATTTAGAAGAGTTACTTGTGTAATAATATCAGATATTCCATTTTTCAAGGTTCGGTTGTTAATCTATTTTATAAAATTTTATTATTATACTGTAAAGGAGATGATTTTTTGTTACAACAATATTATAACAGTATATGTATATATGTGTATATTTTTTAAGAAATAAAATAACTCTTCTAATGGAAAAGAAATATAAGCATTGTTTATGCTGTGAATTTTACAACTTTTGAGGGACAGTAGTTGCTTGTAATTTCTTTCTTGCAAACAAAAAAATGTTTTATCTAAACACAATGTGATAAGATTTATTGTTTTGTACAAAATTAAATGCTTCTAATAGTGCACAGAAGCATATACATAGTTTGTTCTTGTCACAAAAAATATTTATATAAACATAGCTTGAACATTTTATTTTAGTTCATAAAATGTTTTGGCAATGGAAAGCTAGATGAATACTTGATGAATGCTGCTATAAAGAATTTAAGCAGTATTTATTTGAGTGTTTTTTTGGCTATAATGAGTTAAAGCAGCATGTCTATATTACTTTATACATTTCTTTATATATTTACTTTACATTTTCAATTAAAGTGAAATATGTATCACTTTAATTAAAATCTACCATTTTGTTGATTTTTTATAATAAAAACAAACAAGACATGATTTAAACTGTTAAAATGTTAATATACATATAAATATTGTAACATATTAAATGCTTAACACATATAGATGAGCCCAACTTTGAGTAAATATTCCTTATTTGCATAATATTCTTATAAAATTCTTCAAGGTAAATCAGAAAATCCTCCTATGTTTGCAAGTTTTGTTAATATATGGCCAGCACTTTTATTTACATAATGCATTAGTCTTTTTACAAATTATGTATTATTTACAAGTTAATGTAGTTCAATAATTAAAAATTAACAGTTATCTCTCAAAATTATCATATTAAGATTTGAACTCTGTAGAGAAATAAAAAAAGTATGTTATTTCATGCTCATTATAGCTAAACATTCATAAGACAATTTCAGTTTTTGAATATTCTTAAACATGACAGATAATTATACAGATAACACATAACTATAAAAAATTATATGAAATTTATTTGTGTACCTTGTATTCCTATTAGACTCAAGCGGTTAGTGGGAAATGAGTAAACATCGAATACTACAAGATTTGACTTTTACATATCTGTGAAACTAAATAAATTCATTTAATCAGTTAATCTTGTAAAAATTTTCATCAAAAATTACTTTGAATGAGAATATTTATAAGTCATTCACTTTTGCTAGATGTGTTTATTAATCTTGTTGAGCAACACAATAAAAAGGCAGCTTTTAACAATATGACAATCGCATTTGCCCAAACTTTGTATGATGCAGCTTGCATTCAGTTCATGCTTCATCTAAATATTTTCTCATCTTCCTGTTTCAAATTTTTTATTAACCTTAAATATTTCAGAATATTTTTATTATAAGCATTTCATACCAGGGGGAAAATCCTGTACCTTAGTTCTTTCTATAACTATCAATCAAAATACTGATTTTTTTTTTTTTTTAATTTCTGAAGAAATAAAGCACTTTCAAATTTCTTTTTGGCATAATTTATTATAACACTGAATATACAAAACAAAAACTCTTCTAAAAGAAGATATGTAAGTATATTTTAGGCTGTGAATTTTACAAATCCTTTAAAGAATGAAATGCATCTGCTCAGAAATTATATACATTGTTATCAGAAAAAATAGCTTGAATATTTCATTTTAGTTCATAAAATGTTTTGACACTGAAAAAGCTAGATAAATACTTGATGAATATTGCTATAGAGAATGTAAGCAAATGCTATTTGAGTGTTTTTTCCCTTTGCTATAAAAAGTTATAGAAGCATTTCTATATTTCTTTATACATTACTTTAATATTTTTATTTTCTAATTTTGGAATTTGCATCACTCTAATTAAAAATTTACTGTAAAATATTTGCTAGTTTTTGTTAATTTTATATACTAAATAATTTAAACTGCTAAACTGAAACTTAAATATGACAATTGAATATGTACTCTCAGACTGTAGAAACGTAATATATGATACAGATAGTTCAGATAAATTATCAGTATATTTTTTGTGCAAATTTGATCATCTTTTTATATGAATTATTAGAATTTCTTGGAATTTTTTAAAATCAGACATTGGTTAAAAATTAAACTATAAAGATGTTACAAGAAATGTGTATAATCATTAAACACATTCTAAAAAATTTAAAACTGTTTTGATTAACCTCAAAGAATGATGAATAGAAGAGGTAATAAATTAAATAGGATGTAAGTAGAAATTTTTATTAGTATTCATGACCTTAAAGGTGAAAAATAAAAGGAATATATTTGAACAGAGTTTCTTAAAGGAAAGCAGGAAAGAAAATATACTAAAAGCTGGACTATTAATTTTCCATTAATGCTAAAGAATATCAAAATAAGTTCATAGTCTTAAAGAAGTGTTGACAACTTTCACTTAAAAAGTATAACTTTCAGTACTTTATTAATGTAATATATGTAATGTAAAATTAAGAAGAAAAAAAACAAACCATGCCAAATCAATGAGTAAGATTTAGCTGCTTTGCTGAACTAAAATTTGGATAAAACAAGATGTGAAGTTTCATAATGCCTTTTTAAGTCATTAAAAATGTAAAAAAAATAATAATAAATAAAAGTAATTAGCTAATAAAAGTAATGCTAATAAAAGTAAAGATGTGTGTAAGAGTAAGAGAATAATATTGGCAATGTTTCTTTATAAATTTAAGTGTAGAAGAAAATTAATTAAAAGGTGATCAACAAAACAAATTTTGATTTAAAAAGCAGTTGAAAATTTTGTAATGCACAATTGTAAAAAATTTATATTAAATTAATGTCAATTGTAAAATCATTAAATTATTATCTAAATAAATCTTAAGTATAATATAACATTTTAATCTGAGCTAAATATGCTATGCTTTGAATTATTTTTGGCTAACTAGAAACGATTTGGAAAAATAATATATTAACTTTAGCATAAGTAACATTAATAATATTGCGCCGAATACTATAAACTAAAGACTTGAGATTTTCGCCATATAAATAACACGATGCGTACGCAACCGGGTGAGAATTTCGGTCACCGACCAATCAAAACATAGCTTACAAAATTTTTGCCAGTTGATCCGTAGATCGGGGAGTCTTCTACAATATAGGACGACACGGGTCAGGAATGAACCACGAATGGCAACCCTTTGGTAGGGTATGGTTGTTATAGCTTGCTACGTATCTTTATTTTGGCGCTTAGGATAACTTATGTATCTACAAAATTTATTTGTTAATATGTTTCTAAGTTGCTCGGAAAGATGTGTTTGTTTATATCTAGTATGCAAAATTAACCCATATATACTAACTAGTCTTAAATGATAAATAAAATAAACCCTGGTAATCTCTCTATCCTATTGAATAAAAATAACGAAATATTGTTTTGTATAGATTAATATTATTATGTTTCATTTCTTCTTTTAGACTGTTTTAAATGTGCATATGTTTGTAGTAATACATTAAGTTACGTTTGAATGACTGAATATTTTAGAATACTTACAAATAAATATTTTAACTGTTAAATTTATTTATTATTATTATTTCTTCAAATAAAGTGTATAACATTTAAAACAGCCAAGGGAAAAAAGTTTTAAATCAACATTTCAATGTAATTTTGAATTAAAACTACATCTTATAATCCAATACGGAACATAAATTATGTTTTAATTCACTACATATAAATTAATATTATGATCAATTTAATAGTTTTTTTATAATATATGTTTTGCACTCAATAAAAGTACTGAACCCCCAAATAATGTAAAGAGACTAAGATATTTTTTTCACACAAACGCTTATTTTTCTGATTTCAGTGTATTCTGTTTGACTATATATAGTGGAAAAGTGACCAGTGAACTGAATTACAAGCTGCCTTCACCCTGTTTAAAAAAAATTCTTAAATGTTAGTTTGAAAATATATTTACTGATTATATCAATTATAGATCAGGGTTCCCTGGGCAAAATCCTTATTTAACTGTGCCTTTCTTCAAAAAGAATACTAATTGGTATAGGGAGCCACAACCCTATATCTGCAGTACCATGTTACAAGCAAAAAACACTCTCGAAAAACTTGTGTATTGTTTTCTATAATCTGATTTTCTTTATTTTGTCCATATTAAATATATGCAATTTGCTAACGTTCTCACTAACAGTCTATTGCATTGTAGAATTGACTACTACTACTATTACTTATTACCTTAACAGCTCATTAAGGACTCGAGCCTGCCACAAGCAAGATAAAATTTGATGTAATTGGTAGCAGAGACATGAAGATCTTAAAAATCAGCCTTTTAAATATATATATAGTTATTGTTTTAAAATCTTTTTGTGTTTTCAGATTAAATATATGGCATAAATTATAATTGGAAGTAACATACCTAACAGTAGAACTTATAAAATTTTTGCTACTCACCTATTATGTAAATTTGTACAATACCAAAAAGCTGAATTCAGCAGGAGACTGTGTGAGCCACTCTGCGAAAACAGCCATTTAGTTTTATTTACAGTTATCTACATATTACACTTTTTCTACATATTACAAAGGATGATTGTGTTGATCAAAATATGTTACATTTACTGAACTCTGTTTCTGCGTAACATATATTCGAGCTGGACAATTTACACTTTTAGGAATAGTTCCTTTATTATTTTTCCTACTTGTGATAGGCTTGAACTTGTTATACTGTTTACCAAGCTGGCAACTATAATAATAACGATTACAACCTTTGCTATTCTTTCTACCTGTAGATTTTCTAAAATAACTAAATGTCTCTGAAAATTCAAACTCCAGCCAATTTTGAAATAAATCTAGAGAATCAAAAGTGAATTTTTTTATGAAATCAACCTTATGATCAACAAGTAAATGTCTGATTAGGGATGGAAATTTTGGAAAAGATAATGAGCAATCAAAACTACACTTAAAATAGATGTCTTTAGAAGCAGAACACGTAGCTGAATGCCTAAGAAATGATTTTTTATCTTTGTAAGATATATTACAATTTACACAAGTGTGCATCCCATTGCAACACTTTTTATTATGAGAATCGAAATTTCGCCTAGAATTAAATTTCTTACCACATATATCACAATTTAATACAATACAATTTTTTTTTTTATGATGATAAAATGAAGCTTTAGATTTATATGACTTAAGACAAATATCACATTTTACTGATTCAACAGACTTTGTTGAGTTGCATGGATGTTTATAAAAAGATTGCCTATTCTTGTAAATTTTAAAACACTTTTTACACTTCCTAGGATATATACTTTTATTACTCTTGATACTTACTGTTTCTGTTTCAGGATCATTACTCCCACCTCCTACTATTAAATAACTTTGAGAATACAAACAACTATTATTAGACAGAGATGTATCATTACATATAGAATAATTTAACATACACTTGGTAGAATTAGAAACAGAAGATTTTACAGGAAGAGGCTTCGCACAGTGCGCATCCCTATCAGAAAATTTTCTAGCATGAGCAGACCTAACAAGGGACCTAACAGCGCCATAAGCTGCAGTAACTGATGTTGCATAAAGTTCGCAAGCAGGCCTAGAAACCCTCCCCCCTGCATTAACGCAAGCAGCACTAACTGGGGACACTACCGAGGAAGATCTTACCTTAGAGACCACCCGAGAAGACCTGGCAGGAGGATCAGCAAAATGCATTTTAACTGCAAATGGTGGAATAAGCACATGAGCCATCCTAAAAAAGAGCTAATGTTAGCAAAAATAACAGAAATACTTGGAGAATTAATTAGATTACATTATTAATTTGAATAATATAATACAGGAATGATAAAATTCAAACAATAAAAAGTACAATGTGCATGTAACAATATTAGAAGCTCATGCAATCACAATAAGAGAAAAAAAAAATATAAATTATAATGTTAATATCTTACCTGTACTTTTAAAGCTAATAATCAAAATATTTACTCTCAAACAGTAAACAAATAGAATTAGAATATTAATAGAACAGCTTTTGAAATAATTTATAAAATCGACAAAAATACCAGAAAGCCAAGCCTGCATTATCTATGCGACAAAAACATTACTATCATTAATATTTATCGCTAAATCATGCAAGAAATTGGTATTACATTGCATACAACTCAGCTATGATGCTCAATAGTTAAAATCGAATAATACCACGTGCATCGTGTACAATATACATGATATAGCAATTAAAAAAATAATTCAACCATAACAGTGGAAATAAGTATACCTTATCAGGTATGTAACGTATGTAATAACAGTATCAACGTATGTAATAACAGTAAATATCGTCAAAAATTGTAGACATCATGCTTGAGGTGTTAATTTGATGAAATTAATATTTAAAATTAAACAATAAAACACGATGTGATTTCAATACATATAATACATCTATAGTGATGATTTGTAAAACTCAAACAATACCACGTGCATTGGGAATAAAACAGAAAAATAAAAAAGAAATAACAATAAAAGAAATAAAATAATCATAATACTAATAATAATGTATACCAATAATTGTTTCATACCTGAAAGACTGTAATTAACAAAAATATAGATCTAATAACAAAGATCTAATTAACAAAAATATAAGAAATCAAGCAGCTAAATTTGGAGAAACCACCGACAGCTCGGAACCTTCGAACCGAGTATAGTGGCTCGGATAAACCACCTTGGCGTCGGTTATTTACCTTGGCGTGGAAACTTAGCGCACGCCAATGTAGACTCATTCGTGACCCGTGTCGTCCCTATATTGTATAAAACTCCTCATGGAGCATATGATACCAGTTAAGTCACAGTTAACTGCGTGTTATCGCTGATCTACAGATTCCCTGATCCCTCATTTGATCCTGGATACCCCGATTTTGGTGAATATGGCCCTTATTTAACATGTTTAATAAGGGAAATGATGAAAAATGACACATTATCCTTTTGGACTAATTAGTCAAACTTTTCGTATTTAGTGTTCATTTAAGAACAATTTCCTAAATTAAAATTAATTCTCTAAATTAAAATTAATTCCTAAAATTAAAATCGTCACATTACCTCTTGCACTTTTATAACTAACAGTAAATTTCCTAAATATTGAATAAGAAGCCAAGTTGGAAGCCTCGGTATGAAGCCAAGTTACGATCAAACCGGAGTTGCCTACCAGAAAATAAATCTATCACCTGATTAAAATAGGTTTGGCGAAATATAGGCGAAAATATACTCCTCGCTGAGTAAGTGACGTAACAGATATCTAGACCAATCGTAGACGAGACAAATAGGTTGCTAGAATGGGTACCTTAATTCAATAAGTATCACCCTTTGAATACCGCCAAAAAGATCGCCAATCCTGCCGAAACCCAAGTTTTCCTCTTTTCCCAAGTCCCCCACTATTTTCTATTTTAGTTTATTTCTATCAAGAAATAAACAAGCCGAGTTTTTTCTCGCCAAATTTGGCGATTTTGTGTTTCAAACTTGGCGATTTTTGGGGCGATGGCTAGGTTGTTGTCATAGACAGTGCTTTAGTCTATGGGTTGTTGTATATGCCCTAACTTTGATAGGGGAATATATGGAAGCTTCGATATGTTCTTGCGTCGTATTGATGCACGTGATTTTTGACGTCATTACCCGGCTAACTATGCAAATTTTCTGTTCTAAATGTTCTTTTCATTCCAGACGTGGAGTATTATTTTGTACGGATGTCACTGGCCACAAAAATAATTTATGTTTTACTATCCCTAAACTCTCTACTCTCTAGTTTTGTGTTATGAACTCACGAATCCACCCTTCTATCTCTTTGCTCTTTTATGTGTTTATTTTTCGCTTGTTGTCATTTTTGTGCTTACTGACAGAAGCCTCTGGATTGACGGACTCGGCCCATAGGGTCCAGTTGCATCACCACCTTTGATGCCTTTGACGTGGAGTAGTTGGTTGTCTCGTAGGTAGGTAAGTTATTTTTGGTATATAGTTATGGCGGATGTTCTTATTTCTGTTTTAACTATTTGTAGTGTTGTGAAGAAATATCAGGAAATTCTTAGACCTTAGGTTGGATTTGCATTTCATTCAAAACTGCACGTTTGTGGGGATGATGGAATTCCGAATTTGGGTTTTTTTAATGTATTTGGTTAGTAAAGGAGCTATTTCAAAGTTTTTTAAGGGAGATAGGGTTGTTAAAGAGTAGTTATATTTCTCCTAAATGTGGGGAAAACATGAAAATTAAACCGGAAAAGGGGTTGCGAGATGGGTTTATTTGGATTTGCCTTAAATCTGTAGCTGATAAAGTTTGTGGGCTACCTGTCATATTCATTGTAACTGCAACTGTAACTTTTGATGCAACTGTTTTGGAACGAGAGTTTATTGGTACGAGTTGTTTTATGAATAATAAAGTTGAATGAAATAAGAAAACGGCTTGTGGTTTTTCGTGTTTTGAAAAACAGAATAGTTTTAAAAATAGGGTTTATTTTCACCGAAGCCATTAAAATTTTTGATACGCTGCTAGCGTAAAATGCGTTAGTTTTTCGTTTTAAAGAAATAACGTATTACTACCAAGTCGATTTGGGAGGGTTCTTGGTTTAATAGGTCAAAATTGACAATGGAAGAAATCATGCTTCTAACATATAATATTGTTAAGGGAATGGGTTCTAAAACTACTTCAGGAGTTTTCTTTTTCTGAGAACACGGTAGTGGATTGGCGCCAGTTTGTTAGAGAGAAAATGTTAGATTATATAGAGACTAAGTCTGAAGAAATTGAAGGTGTTGGGAAAATTGTTGAGGTAGATGAATCGAAATTCGGCAAAAGAAAATATAAATAAAGGTCATAAATGATAAGTTTCTTAGATGGATGTAAGTAACTTATATAGGACTATTTTAAAAGTTAAAGGATACAA
>JAGEOH010000733.1:12500-30290 GCA_032207245.1 Pardosa pseudoannulata | reverse complement strand
GAGTAAAAAGGGCGCGGCTAAAGCCTCATTAACATACGGCACATAAAAGAACACTACAATTTAGACTTAAAGTACACAAATAAAAGATATATATATATATATAAAAAGAATAATCGAATAATTTTAGAACTAGTAATTAGGGTTCTGAAAAATACAGAATTAAAAAAACATTTTTAAATTGTTGGTAAATGTGTGACGCGAAGAGGCGGAGCCTAAGGGTGGAATGGGGGAACTCAGCATTATGTACATGGAATGAGAAGCTTCACTCATAACAGATAAAGTAGCTTGCAATACTTCTAAAAGTATTATTTTTTTTTCTTAGAATTTCATTTTACTGTATAAATATTTATGAAAGAGGCAGTATCAGAGTTATGGTCTCTCATAAACACAGGCAGTGGCGGAACCTGTATTTGTTTAAATTAACATTTGAAACACGAGGAAAATGAAAAAATGTGTATGCTTACAAAATAAATTATTAAACTTTTATTCCAGAAATTTGTCATATTACAGGATGAAAATATATCAATTTTTAAATACTCTAACAGATAGTTAAAGTACTGTATTATAGGTTGCACTTGTGAAAACTGGAAAAAACCAGGGAAAAAATCGATCCAGAGCTATTTTTATTAATTTCAGGTAGGAGGAGTTTAATAATAATGAAAAGGAACAATTCATAACATGGAAAGAACAAACATAAGGTAGGAGGTGTCCTTGAGGACAAACTCTTATAGCTCGCTACTTAACAATTGCTTTAATTCTGCTTAAAATTTTTAGATGTCTTTGGAATTGGGTTTTCGAAATCTAACATTTGACAGAAAGTTAAGGCAGATGGTCATTCCATTTTAAAGTCTAGAATTTTTCATAAAAAAGATATGCTCTCTTTCGTTTTTAGGAGTGAGAAAAAAAGTTTTATTTTAATCATTTTGTTGTTTGACGAGCTTAGTTTTATATTCTAACTTAACGCCACACCAAATTCTTGTATGTTATAAAGTGCGTATGCCCTTTTTTTATAAAGTGCGCATGTACCACTTTTTATTATAAACACAAATTATATATAAACTCTATTAAAGTGAGAGGTGGGACGCGTCGAGAGTTGCAGAATAATAGGATTATATTTCATCAGTCTGCTCCCTAACATTCTTGATAGGTGAGGGCGGATCGTAATATTTTACTTTCGACTTTACACTTCTGCCTCATATTCTTTAATTAGCTAAGAGTAAGCTTGACATGTTCCGTAGAGTGTCTCCCCTTTGGATCATTGGTCGCCGCCACAATGGCGCCTGCTATTCCTCACTTCAGTTAGCTGAATACTATCCTTTCCTATCATTAATTTTTCCTTTTTCACTCCCTATTTTCCCCTTTATTTTTTATTTTGTTTTTTCGTTTCTTTTATGGAAAAAATTTTTTTATAAAACTTATAAAATTCCCCCCAAAAAATTATAAAATTTTATAAAATGGATGCCTGCATCCGACTAAAAATCTCTCTATCCTTTCTCCCCCTTTTATCTTTCCTATTTTTAAAATTTTTCACATCTTATGATGTTAGTTGCTATCAAGGGACTTTAATTTTTTCTCTTATTTTTATTGTAATGTGTTTAATGCTTATAATATACTTGGCACATAAGGGAACCACAGGTACTGATGCACACCCTCATAGATTGTACCAACGAATCAAATTGGAGATACGGTCTAGGACCCAGGTGCTCCTGCAAAAATCCAACTGCTGAGGTGGGATTCACAGCACACCACATAACTACTCACGACGGGGGATACAGCTGTTTAGCAAAGGCTCCCCGAACAATGTTCAACTCAACCCGTACGCTGTTTTTGACGTTTCTACCGATCGGAGAGTCAGGGACTACAAAACAAGGAGCGAACTGAAGGGCTCTTTTCGGATATTGCAAAGGCCTTTGACCGCATCACACACGACGGACTTACCTACAAACTCATTCAGCTCCGTGTGCCTGATGCACTTATACAGGTTTTAAAACATTACCTTTGTAATAGAACTTCCCAAGTCCGTATCAACAACATTTACTCTAACAGGAAAACAATCACTGCTGGAGTCCAACAGGGCTCGATCCTTGGTCCTACATTATTTAATATTTTCATACACGATATTCCAAAATCTGATCTAACCTCAATAGCTTTATATGCAGATGATACGGCCATTTATGCTGCGGCTCACCATATTAATAACGTAACTTCTTATGTACATCATATTTCTGCATTGGAAACATGGTTCACTCAATGGAAGATTAAAATAAATCCTCGCCAATGCCAGGCCGTTCATTTAAAACTCATCCTCGGCTGTACTTATACGACGAGGTAATTGAATGGGAGAACTCCGTAAAGTACTTAGGTGTCACTATCGACAAACGTCTCACGTGGAAACCCCACATTACTAACTTTAAAAATGGGAGGATAGGTAGGAAAGTCGAACTTGGTTCACTTCTTTTCGGCCCTCATTTATCTGTTAAAAACAAAGTATTACTGTAAAAAACAGTAATAATGCCAGCTGCACCCATATGGTCTTTTGCTTTCCATTCCAATTTAGATATTTTTTGAGCGTGCTCAGAATAAAACTCTTAGAGGAATAGTAAGAGCCCCGCGGTACTTAGGTAATGATGTGATTAGGCACGACTTAAATATTCTAACGTTTAAAGAGATCTGCACTAAGCACTCCATTAGCTTTTATAACAACATTAATAACTTAACCAAATTAAAAACTAAACCAAAAAAAATTATTACAATTTTATAAGGATGTCATTCATCCGCAAAAATACTCCCCTTTTCACTTTATTATTTTTATATTGTTATTATTATTGAGGAAAGAGCCTTATTATATTTAAAGATAAACGCAATTCGTTCTTGTGCAGTAGGAACATTTTGAAAGAATACTGCTGGAGGAAATTTGTAGTGTCGAACTTTAATCAAAAATTCTTTTCTACCAGATTTTAGTGACTGATATTTTTTTATGTAACAATACATTTTCATAAGTTACTTAATCACCCGACCCATCAAACGCCATACGAGAAATGAATCCTAAGCGAAACCAAAAAAAATCCATATATACCTAACCAGAGAGCGAAACTTTCCTTTCCTGTATTCCAATAAACGTAATCCTTTATATTCTTTCCCTTTATTTCTTTATCTATATGTTTTCCTTTTTTTAATTTTTACAAATTAGTTTAGCATAAACTTCAAAACAACAATTATGGATATCGAAGATACAATTTGATAATATATCACAATTTTAAACAACAAATAACAGGCAAGTCAAATATATATATATATATATATATATATATCAATTATAACAAAAACCAATACAAATAACTAAAATTGTATATAATTCTTAACATTTTTTAAAATATAAAATTAATCAAAAGAAACAAAAATCCAATAAAAGGAATGAACACAAAAACTCAACTAAAATCTAAAGATATATTTACAAAGAATTCCATAATGGAACACGTTTAGACTTTGGTGAATTACAAAGATTGTTTATGCTAACATTCAGAAAATTAATCGGAAAATATTTTTTCCTAATTTCCACATTTATAAATAATATGTTCTACTGTTCCAACCTCCTTATGACACCAACATAAAGTTGGTTTATTGAAAAACCTGAACTGATGAATAGGAAAAGCCCCATGTCCAGGAAAAATTTGATTCAGGGAGAAATTTCCCCTCAAGTTACATTTTCATAAAGCGAATATCGTTAAAGTTGAAAAGCCGAAATTCAGCGACCCTTGCACGAAATGAAGAATCGCTTCTATTTCGTTAAATTGGTTCAGCATACGAATCGGGCGAGTTCATTCTGATACGGGGAAAGGGGGAGAGGCGACAAGGTCTGCCTACAAGAAAACATATCAAGTCCTGCCTGAAACATCTGGGTAATTTACTTTTTTTTTTTTTACTTTTTTTTTTTTCGTAGAACGGGATTTAAGCGAAGTAACGAAACTGAGATCTTGCAAATCTTCGAACTTCAAGTTACGTCGAACCATCTCATAAATATTTTGAATAATAATGTTTTATTTATCTAAAAAACATGGTAACAGCTCCAATAGATGTTGCTTTGAGAATATAAACGCCATATTTCTACTTTATCTGTACCTTACTATTAAAAAACATCAGAGAAATAGCTGCAATTTTGTTACTATAGGGTTCACTTAAGGGCTCACGGCAAAGCTTTTGAAAAAAAAAAAAAACATTTAGAAATTTCTATCCTACGATCTCGGGATATTAATTTAATCTTGAAGCAATTTGATTCATGGGGCATCTTCACATATTGTTATTCCACCAAAACAATTCATTTAAAGTGTCCTAAAAGACAAATTGTCTACTTTGTTACTAAGTATGCATCATACAGAATTCTTACTTACCTTCAGATTTAAAGAAAAACATGGTCAGATCGAACTTTCACCCATCGGCGTGCTCCGAAACATAAATGCGCCATTTGCAATCTCAGGCTGTTGCCAGATTTCCTTAGTAATAACTTCGCTCTCAAATATTTTAAGGGCATAAGAAACCCATTTAAAGTGGGATTTATGTCATCGAAAATAGAAACAGAAATTGTTTTAAGAAAGTATTAAAAACGAATGATACATTTCATTTGTATTTTGTATCTCTATATTTAAAGGAATATGAATTTTAAAATATCCTTATTTTGCGCTATTATTACAGATATCAATTAAAATTTTCTCCTTTTTAGATTGTTTCAAAATTCGATGCGATCTCGCAGTTGGGAAATGAGAAGCCTTCAACAACATCGGCTTCAAAATAAGACACTTGGCGAGTGCATCCGGGTCCTGTCCAGCCGACTTCGCCAAAACGATGTGATGTTAAATTTCCACGTTTCACTCTCGGCAGTTGGCATCTGAGGCGATGTCGGAGTTGCAAACAGGACTCCTCACTATACGTCTTGTGTCACCACGTTCTCCTGACGAAGGAATTCTGTTCGAACTGCCCTCAAACTTCCTTCTTGATATCTCGGTGACTTTCGCAGCTGTCGTCGCCGCCGTGTCTCGCACTTTCGCTCTGACATCTCTGACGTCGGTTTTCGGCTTTTCCCTGATGCAATGAGGAATTTGCACATGTGGGGGATTCGAACAACTTAGTGTTTTTCTGGTAATTTCAGACTCGTAGATTCCACAAAGGTTCTCAAAAATGTAAAAAACTGGGTCCATCATTTAAAAAATTAATTTTAAAGTTAAGCGAAAATCACGTGACATCAAAAAGCTCCGTGATTGGTTGTGATGTCATCGTTCATGCAGACCAATATTTTTGTATTGCTTTTAAGCGCGCACTATTTTCCGATTTTGTTTTTGCAAGTTCCTGAAATTTTCTAGCTATCAAAATTTATTTTTATTTAAACCTGAAGGTTTATTTTATCGATCTAGATAGCTTAGTTATCTCAATTTGTCATAAATGTCTCTTCTACCTGGATTTACCAATCAGACAACCTCCCGAAAATTGACAGCATGTCAATGTTTTCTTTCTTGGCAAAAAACCCGGATTTTATGGGAGCAGAAATACGAGGAATTAAAACCCAAAGGTGTGTAAAATCATTTATATTTTTTTTTCCAATTTTACTTAACATGTATTAATACTTTATTCATGCTAAACACAGCTCTTTTGTTTGTAAACACAAACAAGTCAAATAAATATACATATATCATATACATACACATTTGTAGTTGCATCGTTTTTTATAAATAGAGACGGATGTAATATTAAAATAAAAATTAGAGGAGGTATTTTTTGTGAGACCGGTCTCATTAGCCTTCGTGTTGCAAAAAGTAGACCGTAGCATTCCAAAACCAAACCAAACCAAAATAAATTCTTAGATATTTTAAATATGATGAAAAGAAATTTAAAATCTTTAAATGGCTTTACTTAATTATTTATACATTTTTAAATAGCAATACAATTTTATTGCCTTTAATATTAATGTCAAATTAAAAAATGTATAAAATTTCTCAAATTAAATTTAATTTTTAAAGTAATATAATTATTAAGTATTTTAAAAATATTATATTTTTTTTTTTCAAATTAGTCACCAATTTAATCGAAAAATATCACTGTTACATTTGATACATAAGAAAGTATGCATCTCTGAAGAAAATATTTATAATACCTTGAAAATACATAACTTTCCCCTCCCCGAGTTATTTATTAGATAATTATATGCTTTAGATATTTATATGTTTTTCGATATTTATATGCTTTATAAAATATTTATTGTACTTGAACTCTGTGATAATACTCGAAAATTAGCAGTTTTAAAAGTTAAATAGCAGTGGTTAATCAACAATCCTTTTAAAGGTATAGATGTATTTTATATACTTTAATTGTTCTAAAATAGTAATATTTAAACAAATGCAAGCATTTATTTACCGAAAAATGGTCTTCACAAACCCATAGAGATGATTTATATGATAATTTGAGGTTTAATTTCTCATCCCTTTTCATCTCAGTTGTCCAGATTTTACGTGTATGTGGGTCTTTTGGGACGCTGAAAAATATCTTCTCATTGCAATTAGTTGTTGTATTTTTACAGAGTGGCACAATACAATATTTAGAGTATGATTTTTTAATGCCAGACATAACAAAAAAATGCTATTATATGCGATACTTTACACAAAAAACAAATTTAAAAGTCGCCTTTTAACATGTAAACAGCATAGGAGCTCGGTGTTTACATGAACGATGACGTCACAAACTCGGCGGAGAAAAAGTATCGTTTTTGAGAGACGTTAAAGAGTCCGCTATAAAACCCATTAGAAATCACTCATTAGGCCCCCAAATGAAAGAAAAATAGCTACTGTCCTGCTTACTTTTTTGTCTTCTATCGTTTAAAATCAAAATTAGAAAACGTGAAAATTCCTCATTTAGGTGTCATATTTCTGCCATCTTTACATTAAATTTTATTACTATTATTTATATAAAAATATGTTTTATAAACAATGTCTAGTTATTAAATCAAACTTTATACCTATCTTTGATTTTTATCGATCCCATTTTGTAATTTCACATGCATTTTCAATTTAAATTTACACATGAATAGAATGTTTATATTTTCATAAGAATTTTAGATCAATATATCCTGCTTTTGGATGCATTGTGACTGAATATGTTTTAAGTCTTATTTAATGTTTCATCTTGGTTTTCAATTTATAAATGTTTTTTTTTTTTTTTTTTTTTTTTTTTTTTTTTTTTTTTTTTGGGCTGTGATACTTCTACTGGATAGTGTGGACACTGGTTTACAATCATTCCAATTTCGTCTATCAGACCTTTGTTCATATGTTCTATTTATGTTTTCGATCTAGTACAATATAATAAGGATTAATAACTTTAATCCTATTAATATTATGTTGTCATCAACTATGTGATTTGCATGATATTATAATTGTACTAGCTTATATGACGTCACATGACGGAATCAGTAAAATTTTTAATTTTCCAATATTGTAAAAGTACCCTATGAGGCAGGTTTATTTTTTGGCTGAGAATTACTTATCGACAAACATAATCGATTATTATTATCACTTATGTACTTAATCTATTATTTAAGTCAAATATAAAAGAATATTATTGACGTAATATCCAAGTTTAGTGATAAAACGTATGGAAAACATGCAGAAGATATTTAAATAATATAAAATAAATTATTAAATGGGATAGTGGAAGGAATGACGTCATAATGGTAGGAAAAAAGTTATGTTTACCTATAAATGGATAAATTTAATCGCCTGCTCTTAAAATGGGGCTCGATATAATGACATTAAACGTTCGAAAAGGGGACGGGTTGGATTTCGAACGTTTTAAAGAGGACAGTATTTTTCGCCGTGATGCGAAGCTTATTCATACCAATTTAATTCAGATTTGGAACTACAGTTTAGGAAAAGTATACTTTACTCGCTTGGAATCTATCTAATTCTAACTCCTCAAAAATCCAATATAGATGCCTCTATCCATTCCAGGTCCAACCGCTTCATAAATTCGAGGACAGATAACTTAGGTATTATTACATTAAGAGAAGAAAGTTAAAGAATACAAAACATGAAATTGTTTATGTGGCCAGGGACATCCGTACAACAGTACGTGAATTTAGTAAGATAAAAATAATGAAAATTATAAAAAGTTGAAAAATAGTAAAAATTTATTTTAAAGATAATAAAAACTCTTTAGGAACAATAATTTAAAAGAAAAAGCAGAAAATATAAAATTAATTAGACATTTAGAAAAAATTCGGCCGTATCTGGGACACAACCGATGATCCAATGGGCAGACACTCTACCGAACACGTCACGCTTACACATAGTGAAGGAACTAATTAAATTATATGAGGGACGAGTATAAACAGTCCAGAAATTTAAGTTATTTAATCATTTTTATTTTATAGATGGTAATATGTCGTTTTTTTCACTTTCGAAATTAAAACCCTTTATTTTTGAATTACAAAAGGCTTTTGTTATTGTTTATGTTGATAAAGTGCCACAAAGCTATGCAATAATGTGTAAAATGTTTTATTGTGATTATTTGATAAGTTTATATAATAACCAAGACATATATAGTAAGGTTACATATTCCCAAGTACATCTGGAAAATAGAATCAAAGCTTTATATAAGTGTACTGGACTTAACATTAATCATATAAAATTCCCTTATTTAGTTATCATTCCAAAATTTCACAAACGGCCATTAAAATTTCGTCCAGTTACAATCGGTTACAATACATACCTTAAAAAAGCAAACGAACGACTTTTAAATATTCTAAATCAAGTGTATATAAAAATTAAAAAAGATGGCAGTTATATAGTTGGTAATAGTTTTGAAGTAGTTAACAAACTTAAACAACATGATAATATAGTAAATTTTCGTAGTTTTGATTTTACTGATCTTTTTAATTCTATTAATATCATGGATTTATATAATATAATTTTAAATATGTTTGAAAGATACGACCTTTTAGAATATATAACTTTTTCCAAATTTAAAGCCCTGTTAAATTTAGTTTTAAACGAAACTTATTTGTATAATGGGAACGATTATTACAAGCAAATTCATGGTATTCCAATGGGAGGGGGTTGCTCATCCATGTTGGCAGATTAATATCTTCATACCTATGAGATGGGCACTTCAATATTAAAGGAAGTACTATATTTCAGATATGTGGATGACGTTTTGATAGGTTTTTTCAGTTATTTAGAATTTACACTTGGTTTCTATCCTGATGAATTAAAGTTAATTGAAACAGTCAAGACTGAGGATGGCGCGATTAATTTTTTGGATATAAGTTTAAATATCACTAATAATCAAGTTCAGTATAAACTATATGATAAACGCGATAGTTATTTATTTATCAGCAAAATTTCATCATGGAATACTTGTTTACAAAAAAACATTAAAACGTAATATAATCATTAACTATTTAGTTAGATGCAACAGACTTAATAAAGATATCGATATAATGGATCAACATATTATACTATAAGTCAAAACAGACTCTCAATAGTGGATTTCCACCTCGTTTTTTAATCAATATTTTAAAAAATTATTTCAAATTAACTACAACCGCATGCTACAAAAGGTTCTTTGCTGTAATGCTGTGTAGTATTTAAAGATGTGTTACAGCGATTCAATTGCTTATTTTTGCTTTTTTCGTATTGTTTTATTGGATGTTTTTCTATTTGGTTAGTTCATTTTTATTGGTTTACTTTTAAGGATTTTGTGTGATGTTTCCGACGTCTGGGAGAGTTAATGCATTGTAAAAACTAGTTTTAACCAGAGTGGGGGGGTCTCAACTCCCCCCAGTCATTTCGAAACATCATATTACTGGTTATTTTTGGTCCATTAATGAGGTTCTTCTTATTATTTTTTCTATTTATCTATTTACAGTCATATATATATATACACAATATGTATATATATATATATATATATATATATATAAATATACATATATATAAATATATATATATATATACATATATATAAATATATATATATATATATATATATATATATATATATATATATATATATATATATATATATATATATATATTGCTGGAAAACCCCTTCCACATTTTATGGTTTTCTACGCAATTATATAATATGCGCCTTATGGTGTAGAGTCACGCCACGCCTGTAAGGTATAATGCTAAATTTTACGACATTTTACAATTTTTTCACAACCCCCTTTTAGAAATTTAACGCTTTATCCAAAAAAAAAAAAAAAGGAAATGAAACATTTAAATTTGAGAACTGACCACCTGAACTTTCAAGAGTGGATAATTTCCCAAATAGGGACGGAACCAAGGAGGGGCTAAGGAAAAGGGTAAAGGGAATATATATGTAGGTTTCTGTTTTCATAAATAGAACTCTTTTGCTCCGAAATAA
Source organism: Pardosa pseudoannulata (assembly GCA_032207245.1). Lineage (NCBI taxonomy): Eukaryota > Metazoa > Arthropoda > Arachnida > Araneae > Lycosidae > Pardosa > Pardosa pseudoannulata. The sequence goes on along the minus strand of JAGEOH010000733.1, from coordinate 19,880 downwards.
TTTATTAAGGCATGTTGAGAGCACATTACACAAAACAAATAAATACATGAAATAAATAATCGTTGTAAAGTATTGCGCGACCGTCGAATAAAATCATTGTTCAGAATACGTCAGACGACGGTAGCGTCGTCGCAGCTCTATCTTCTTCTGTGTGGAAAAACTCGCGGCAAAAGTTTCTGGCAACGGCAGTGCCAATGGCATCGTCGTGTCGGTGAGGCGAGACCGAGACCACATTTCGGCAGCGGTGCCCTCATCGCAGGTTGGTTAACATCAAATCAGTCTCACATTTGTCCATCGTCAGGACAGTCCTTTTAAGTTCGGAAGACTTCGGAAAATTTGGAACACGTCGTGGGCATTTTACGTCATCGGCAATTTCCAAAAAAGAAAAACAAAAACAAAGCGAGCGACAGAGAATAAAATGAAAAGTAGTTTCCGTCTTAATTTCTGCAGTGTTATTTCATCCGTCATTCGTCTTATTCAAAATTCGTCGTCAATGGAGGAAGTAAAGTTCTTTTAGTCGTCTTCACAATTTAAATTTTACATATCGTCGTTTATAGTCGTCAAAATGACATAGTTTCTCGTCTTAATTGATTATCGTCGTCATTTTGGTAAATAATGTCACATTTTGGGTAGAATGTCAGAATAGGTGAGTAAAAGTCAAAATCGGTAAAATGTCCTAATCGAGCAATCACGGCAAAGTCATATTTTAGTCAAGAGCTCGGAACAGATGCATTATAGTCGCCGGTCCCATGTTTTTTTTTTTTTGTTTGTTTTTGTTTTTTCAACCAACAGAAAAACGCATGATTTGAAAAGTCGCCAAGTAGAAAAACATGGCGGCGGTCACGTGGCATATTTGAAACACAACATTAACAAAACTAAACTTTAAAAGGAAACAACAGATTAACAATTTAAAGTATTATTAAAATAAAATTAGCATAATAATCATAATTTTTTACGTTTTTTAAAAAATAAATAACAGATTAGTAATATTTATGATATGTGTCAACAGAGTAAACACAATATATATCATTTTAATAAGCACTAATATTATGAAGAATCTAACATGTGAGGGGGGGTTCCCCTCTCAACCCCCCCCCCCCTTCTGCAAAGAACAAAATAAAAATGTTCCAAACCAATTAACTTAGAATATCCTGATACATTTTAACTATTTCAAAACCGAAATAACTGCACCCGTCTTAACTAAATCCCAGAAAATGATAAGAACAAAAACAAAATGTTCCAAACCAAAGCATCTTGTTTGGTTTAGAATATTTTGATACTTTTTAACAATTTCAAAACAGAAATAACTTACTCGTTATAACTAAATTAACTAAATCCCAGAAAATGATAACAACAAAAACAAAATGCTCCAAACCCAAACATCTTGTGTGATTTAGAATATTTTGATATTTTTTAACAATTTCAAAACCGAAACAACTTTACTTCTCATAACTAAATTAACTAACTCCCAGAAAATGATAAGAGCAAAAACAAAATGTTCCAAACCAAAGCATCTTGTTTGGTTTAGAATATTTAGATACTTTTTAACAATTTCAAAATAGAAATAACGTACTCGTCATAACTAAATTAACTAAATCCCACTAAGCAAATACATAAAAAAAAAACTCAAATTCGGAATTCCATCATCCCCACAAACGTGCCGTTTTGAATGAAATGCAAATCCAACCTCAGGTCTAAGAATTTCCTGATATTTCTTCACAATGATACAAATAGTTAAAACCGAAATAAGAACATCCACCACAACTAAATACCAAAAATAACTTACCTACCTACGAGACAACCTACTAATCCAAAGTCTGGAACGAAAAGAATATTTAAAACAAAAAATTTGCATAGATTGCCAGGTAATGACGTCAAAAATCACGTGCACCAATAGCTTCCATATTCCCCTATCAAAGTTAAAGCATATACAGCAACCTAGTCATCGCCCCCAAAATCGCCAAGTTTGCCATATAAAATCGCCAAGTTTGGCGAGAAAAAAAACCAGGCGGCTATAATGCATCTGTACTAAGAGCTCATCTGTTTAAGAACTCCGCGCACGTAGTTGTTTCGATTGGTCCTTCATGTGATCCTTCATATGTATCATTTGTCTTGACTTTAGTTATTTTATATGGTCCTAAACATTTTGATTTAAGTTTGAGATGTGAACCAAACTGTGTTCGTTTTATTGCAACTAAGTCTCCGACTTTGTACTGTTTTGGATTTCGTCTTCGTAAATTGTATGTTTTTTTTTTATTTTGTTCTTGAATTTTGTTGGTTTGTTTTTTCGCATCTTTGCGTAGTTCTTCGCGACTTTTCTCAAAATTGGTTCGAAATTCTGACTCAATTCATTGAGTTTATCATTACAATTGGTGTTCATTCTGGTGCCGAATAGCAGTTTGAAAGGTGTAGTGTCTATGCCTCTATGATAAGTGCAGTTAATAGTCTGTTGGATCTCGTGAACATATTTATAATTGAAAAATTGAAAACCAAGATGAAACATTAAATAAGACTTAAGACATATTCAGTCACAATGTATCCAAAAGCATGATATATTGATCTAAAATTCTTAAAAATATATAAACATAATATTCATGTGTAAATTTAAGTATTTTGAGTTGAAAATGCATGTGAAATTACAAAATGGGATCGATAAAAACTAAAGAAAGATATAAAGTTTGACTTAATAACTAGACATTGTTTATAGAACATATTTTTATATAAATAATAGTAATAAAATTTAATATAAAGTTGGCAGAAATAGGACACCTAAATTTTTCCACAAAATTTAATCAAAACTTACATTTGGAGAGTTAAAAGGGCGCGGCTAAAGCCTCATTAACATACGGCACATAAAAGAACACTACAATTTAGACTTAAAGTATACAAATAAAAGATAGATGTCAAAAAAAAAAAAAAAAGAATAATCAAATAATTTTAGAATTAGTAATGAGTGTTCGGAAAAACACAGAATTAAAGAAACATTTTTAAATTGTTGATAAAGGTGTCATGCGAAGAGGCGGAGCCTAAGGGTGGAATTTAGGAACTCAGTATTCTGTACATGGAACGAGAAGCTTCACTGACAACAGATAAAGCAGCTTGCAATATTACTAAAAGTGTTATTTTTTTTCTTAGAATTTCCTTTTACTGTATAAATATTTATGAAAGAGGCAGTATCAGAGTTATCGTCTAACATGAACACAGGCAGTGGCGGAACCTTTATTTGTTTAAATAAACATTTGAAACACGAGGAAAATGAAAAAAATGTGTATGCTTACAAAATAAATAAATTATTAAACTTTTATTCCAGAAATTTGTCATATTATAGGATGAAAATGTATCCTTTTTTAAATACTCTAACAGATAGTTAACGTACTGTATTCTAGGTTGCACTTTTTATTTTCGATCAAAGGTGCAAGCCCAAATATTATGACCAAAAACCGATGTATGAGTATAGAAGAAAGCCGTCTTGAGATTAGAGTTTGTGAAAAGTGGAAAAAAAACGATCCACCGGTGATTTATATCAATTCCAGGTAGGAGGAGCTTAATAATAATGACAAGGAACAGTTCACAGCATGTAAAGAACAAATATAAGGTAGGAGGTGACAAACTTTTATAGCTCGCTACTAACAATTGCTTTAATTCTGCATAAAATTTTTAGATGACTTTGGAATTTGGTTTTCGAAATGTAACATTTGACAGAAAGTTAAGACAGATGGTCATTCCTTTTAAAAGTTTAGAATTTTTCATAAAAAAGATATGCACTCTTTCGTGAGTGACAGAAAAGTTTTATTTTAAAAATTTTGTTGCTTGACTAGTGGTGTTTTATATTCTAACTTAACGCCACAACAAATTATTGAATGTATGTCCTTTTTTTAAAGTTTTTGTATACCACTCTTTTATTATAAGCATAAATTATATATATATATACCCTAATAACTTGCCGTAATTATTAATCAACATTTTTTCAATTTCTTTCGGCTTATTTGTACGGATGTCACTGGCCAAAAAATATTTATGTTTTACTATCCTTAAACTTTCTACTCTCTAGTTCTGTGTTATGAACTCACGAATCCACCCTTCTATCTCTTTGCTCTTTTATGTGTTTACTTTTCGCTCGTTGTCATTTTTGTGCTTACTGATTGAAACCTCTGGATTAACGGGCTTGGCCCATAGAGTCCAGTTGCGTCATCTCCTTTGATGCCTTTGATGCCTTTGATTGCCGTAATTATTTACATGTAGCGAAGTAGTCACGACGGGGGATACAGCTGTTCAGCTAAGGCTCCCCGAACAATGTTCATCTCAACCCGTACGCTGTGTTTGGCCGATCGGACAGTCAGGGACTGCAAAACAAGGAGCGAACTGAAGGGCTCTTTTCGGATATTGCAAAGGCCTTTGACCGCATCACACACGACGGACTTACAAACTCATTCAGTTCCGTGTGCCTGATGCACTTATACATGTTTTAAAACATTACCTTTGTAATAGAACCTCCCAAGTCCGTATTGCACAACACACCAGTGGCTCGATTCTCCCCACTTCGTTACCCTAACGAACTTCGCCGAGAACCGGTCACGTGGTAGTTGTGACGTCATTTACCGAAAAGACTGAAAAAGAGCGATTCTCCCCTCCGCAACGAAAGATTTCTGTTCGTTACGGGTAGCTATTCGTTCGTCTACTGAACGAACACTTTACTCCTGTCGTTACCTGTTGTCGGTGATCGTTTATGACATGGCTACCTATATAGCAGCTTCTTTCTTGCAGAATGAAATTAGCAGATAAAGTTTAAGAAATGAGAGGACATTTAAAAAGAGAACTGATGCATTTTCGTTGGCAAATAAGTATTTTATTCATTTATATAGATTTCCAAAATATTTAGTGGTCAATTTTTGTAACAAACTCAACCATGAATTGAAAGATTGTCTAGTGTGCATGCAGCACTTTCAACTGAAACTAAGGTGTGTTTTGTGTTTTTTAATTAATTTAAATTTATTTAAATAAAGTTATTCCTTTTATACTGTTCCACAATAATTTTATTTCAATCTTATTATGTTTTTAACGTACGCAGTAGTTCAACAAAAATATCATTTATCATTTCAGAAAAAAATTAACTTTAAATACATTTTAGAATCAAAATCTTCTAGACTAGACTTTTGTTGCTAGTGTAAAATATTTAAGATATTGAAATTTTACAGTGTAATCTAAATAAATTTCATTTAATAGTATGTGATAACTTAATTTTTCTTATTATAAATTAGCTATGCTAGTTTTAAATATAAATATTTGGAAAAGAACAATTCACATTAGTACTTGTGCTTTATGCATTGTAAAATAAATTATTTAATTTCCAGATTATTTGTGCTTTAGCATTTTATGCTGCAGGCTCCTACCACAGAGCAATTGGGCATAGCTGTGATCTGGGATTAAGTCAAACTTCATATTTCTATTGTTTATACAACATTATTAAAGTATACTGTTATGAAATTTTAAATTGGATTCCTTTTTTCAATATATATATATATATATATATATATATATATATATATATATATATATATATATATATATATATATATATATATATGTATATATATATATATATATATATATATGTATATATATATATATATATATATATATATATATGTATATATATATATATGTATATATATATATATATATGTATATATATATATGTATATATATATATGTATATATATATATATGTATATATATATATGTATATATATGTATATATATATGTATATATATATATATATGTATATATATATATATATGTATATATATATATATATATATATATATATATATATATATATGTATATATATATATATATATATATATATATATATTTGCATATTTGTATATTAACAGAAGTACTAAATGAAGATTCCAATGTAATTATTAAATAATGATACTTTTGATTTCAAATGAAAAATGTAAATGTAATAAAGCTTCTTTTGATAATGATTAAGTGTAATTTTTCTGTCAATAAAAAGTACCACAAAATACTATACAATCAGTGTGAGACACATTACACAGCATTGCATTTAGAAACTGAAACTATAAAGATTAAACTATTTATATTTATTATTTTTATGTTATATATATAAAACATTTTTCAAAACTTTTAAATTAGATAAAATGAGAATAAGTAGTTCTTTATGTTTGCAATTCTGTATTTTGATAAATATTTTAATGATGATATAAAATCTAACAATTGTAAATGTATTTTGCTCTTTCAACGAAATTAAAACAATGCTTCTAACAAGCAATAAATCAAGTGCGTTTCTGATATGAAATTTTATGTGGGTTTGTACTGAAAATTGTAATAAACAAGTTTTTTTTCTGAAAACTAAAAAAAAGACCATCTTTTACCTCAAATAATATTTATATATGATTTTGAAGATAATAAACTTTTCTATCTTTCTTTTCTTATCATTTCTTTCTTTATTGCCTTGTCACATTTTTTTCTGCCATGAATCAAGTAAAAACATTTCTTGTGTTATTTGATTAACTTTTTTAATTTTGGGAAACTTTTGAATAATATGCATGCTAGATCAGATATACAAGAGATAGATTTGCATTTTTTAAAACAATATATAAATATATAAATTCATGTATAATATGTTAAATTAAGAAATTGAATGTTTTCTTCCTGGATAATAAACACACATTTATATATGCTTGTGATTGAATTTTATACAGAACATGCATATATTCAAGACTCCATAAGAAAGTAATATACGAATTAATACATATTAATATATCGAAATATCTATAATTGAGGAATGTTATATCACAATATTAAAACTCAGATATAGCCCAGCTCTAATACCGACATCTGAAAATTCCCTTTATTAATATCTTTTATTTTAAATTAGCATGTTTTTTTTTTAATTTTTTTAGAGAAATTTGTATAAAGTTCCGAAAATTTTGTCTAAAATACAGAATTTTTTTTTTCAAATTAGAATCACTCATGCAACAAACTTTAGTTTGACTATTTTAAGATTTAATAAATTAATATTGTCAAAATATAGTATGTAGAAATATACTTTTTTCCATTTTGATATCGATTTGATAGGTTCCAATCCATCGGCATTTAGTAGATTTGTTAATGCATTCTACAATTCTTCTTTATCATTTGCAGTAAAATCCAGAGTTAATTTAGCGTTCAACATTTTATCATTATTTCCAATAATTTTTTTTTTAAACACTAACTAGCTAGAGAGCTTATTGCTCTATACACACGTGCTTTTGCTTACAAATAATCCGCTCAAACTTTCTGGGGAATGAACTGGGAATATGATTGGTTGAAAAACGAAGCCTCGACCCCAAACTCGTTTTAGCGAACAAGC
>JAGEOH010000733.1:5000-7500 GCA_032207245.1 Pardosa pseudoannulata | reverse complement strand
ACAAGGCTCTGGTACAAAAATAATGCAATATTTATTCGTCACTCCAAGGAATAAAACCTTTTTAGTGTGCAACCCTACTATAGTAGCCTAAAATGAGAAAGAGAAAAACAGAAATTTATTATTAAAATGAAAATTTGAAGAATATTTCATACAAGATACTTTGATATTTAATATGCAGTATATAACATATGAGATGCTTTTTAAATATTGGCATAATGTAATAAGAGAAAAAAATGTAATTATTTTACATTTTAACTAATATAAGGTTATACAAAAATAATAAGCTATATCACATAAAATTAATTTTTTTAAATGCGATCAAGGGTTTCAGATTAAAACTTCATATTGCTACAAAAGTTATTTTCACATTATGTATGGATAATTTTTGAAATCTAGACAACTTACCACGCCGGATAAAGATGAAAAGTTAGTCTTGTAAGAACGTTTTGCCCAACTTCTATCTACGACTACTGTCAAAAGTGGTGTGTTATCAGAATCAACTTCTCCACGTCAATCGTTTTTCTTCAGATTTCCATTTCTTTTACAGCAGTCAATTCCCAAGCATCCGATATTTTCTCCTGCTCTTTAATAAAGGTTTTTTCCGAAAGTGAAGGAATATTAATTGTAAGGAAAAACTCCTCCATGTTTCTGAAACCAATTCCCTTCCAGTTACAGCTGCTGTATTAGGATTCATAGTTTCTTTTAAACGGCTCTCAGTCCATACCGTTCTTGTATAACTGCACATCTTGCACTTCATTTTGATTCCGGAAATAAGACCAATCTTTTCTTATATTATTTTCATATTAGAAAAGTTGCACCCGATTGTACTGTGATTATTAATAGCCTGAAGTTCTTCGATAAAAAAATTTATATCAATCAAGCGCCTGCCTTGAATTTGAAAATATTCTTCAGGTATAGAAGGCTGTTCGACAGAAATCTCAGATTTAGCGTGCCTGGAAATAAAAATATAAACTTTAAATTATAATAAATAATGCAATGAAAATTAGAATAATTATATAACAAGTGTATAGTACTAAAGAGTTTAATATCTTCAAAATAATAATGCATATTAATATTTACATATATTTGTGTAATTGCTGCATATTTATAGCATAAATCTCAAAACAAAATATTTTTTCATGTAGGAAGTGAGTACTTTTAAAAAGATCCAAATGTTGACAAACATACGTATTTTCCAGTTTTTGTAATTTTCTGTATTTATAAATAATATGCAGTTCTTGATGATTTTAAGTGGTCTTTCCCAAATAAATGTAAGGCTAAACAGAAAATCTTTATTCATTGATAACCGCCCCTCTTTATTTTTGTAAATTTTTTGATAGGACACTCTTACACAATTACAGTACTGAATGTATAAATTTGAAAAAGGAGAAGTGTACTATATTATTGAACAAAATGTGTGTTACTTCTTTTACAAAAGTTTACTTGTAATTAAGTTCACAAAAAAATTTAGATGCATTAAAAATATTTTTTTAAAATCATATTCTTTCTGATTTACATAATTGAAAACATTGTGAAAACAAATTAAATGCTCAAACATTGTGAAAGGGCTCGAAAAAAAGGGATTAAGGAAAAAATATACCTAAACTTTTTACAATTTAAATTTTCTTTTTAGTTTATTTTTTAAAAGTGACTTGAATAAAAAAAAAATATTGCGTTATTCTAATTGATGAAATTTTAAGGTTTGATATTTCTAAAGTTTAATAAATAAACTTAGACTGCTAAAATTGTTATTTAAGCTCCCCATTATCTCACAATTAATGAAACAACATATCACAGAAGTGAATCTGAACCAAATTTTAATAAATAAGGTCGGACCTTTTTTGTTTTTTAAATCTGTTTGATTTTTATTTCAGTTTATTGATTCTTATTTCAACTCCGCTATCATGTACGAATGTACAAATAGATAAAAAGATGAATATAAAGAAATGTGACAGTGAATATAAATAAATGCGCTGACGTATGTATCTGTATTTTTTAATGAGTAGACAATGTTTCTCTACTACTTTAAATGTACCTAGTGTAATAATCTAAAAGTAATTTGAAAATATCTGTATTACAATTTTACAATCATAAAATAAAAATCATTCGTTGTCCAATTGTAAAAAGTGCTCCAATATATGTTACAGGCAACTGATGTATTTTATAACAGTTTTATATTTATTGTAAGGAGGAAAGTTTCCTTCGCCCTCTCGTTTCATATGCAGCAGTTTCCAACATTGAACTACTCACCTATATCTAATATCTAAGTTTAGTGATAAACCGTATGGAAATCATGCAGAAGATATTTAAATAATCTAAAATAATTGATTTAATGAGATGGTTAAAGATATGACGTCATAAAGCTAGAAAAAAAAATGTTATTTTTACTTATAAATTGATAAATTTAATCGCCTGCTCTTAAAATGGGGCTCGATATAATGGCATTAAACGTTCAAGAATGGGGGTTGGATTTCGAACGTTTTAAAGAGACAGTATTTTT
>JAGEOH010000732.1:0-30320 GCA_032207245.1 Pardosa pseudoannulata | reverse complement strand
ATCTCACAGAGAGCTACACAACATTGTAAAACATGACTACCAACACCATTCCATCGATTTCAAGTGCCAAATAATAATGTATTACACAAGAATGAATAACTAGTTCTTATGAATTATTAAGTGTATTAATAACATTTTCATGAAAAGAAAGTCCTACGTTAAGTTACAATTTTGTATGAATTTCTCATATAATGTACATTGATTACAATAATTGAAATGTCAATTATAATTAACCAATTAATCATAAATTTTCTTTAATTCGATTTCAAATAATACTCTCCATCTAACAATAACATTTGTGTCTAGCCAGTAAAGCTTATAGAAGGCAGTATTTAAGATAATGCTAGTTGATGCTATTTCATACACAACAGTCAGTAAGAAGCAACTTTCTTGCATATTTCACACCATTTAAAATTAGAATAACAGTAGAACCTCGGTATAACGACACCCTGTGAGACCAACATCATATGGTCGTTGTAACGAATTGAAAAAATAATAAAAATAATTGAGCAAAGAAATGATGCAACACTACATACCTAGAGAACACTTCTATTTATTTGTATTTCCATTACTGGACTTTTGAAAAAAAGTCTTTGATTGAAGCCTGTTTCAAGTTCATTTGGGAATTTTTCATTATCACTGATTCCATATTCGTCAGATTTTGAAGAATATCTTCAGAATTAAATTGTCCTTCAAAATATTTAAGCAAAGCATTGATTGCATTAAAGGCTTCTTTTTCATTCATTTTTCCAAAAGCTTTGACGATTTCTTCTCAGTCGTCGGAATCGCAGATTTCTTCATTTCCAGCAATACGGGGCCGAGCGATGGCCGAGTGGTTAGGGTGCTGGCCTCCGGAACCAGAGTTCGTGGGTTCGAATCCCGCTATGGCATGGATGTTCTTAGCCGTTCGGAATCGGCTTTAAGCAGTAGGCCCCGGTCTCATTAAGCCGCGTGTTGCAAAAAGTAGAACGTAGCACTACCAAACCAAAAAAAAAAAACAAAAAAAAACCCGGTAATACGGGCAGTAAAATCGTCCTCATTCAAATTTTTTTTTTCACAGCACTGTAAAGTTTCGTCTACCGCAACAGACTCATCAAAAGATAATTGAAAATCCAGAAATTTGACACTGAGGAGCTGGGTCATTTCATTAGTGTCTGGAATGTCATCTACCTAGGACATCAATGTCGTACGTGGCGAAAGGGTCCTTTAAGAAAACACAAAGAGAGGAGTACAGGTTTTTTGAAATTGCACCACAGTAGAATAATTTTAAAATAGCCCAATTGCTCATGAGGTCTGCGGTCTAAAGTTGGCTCTCGCTCTAACGAAAAAGAAATACTCTTGAGGTCGTTGTAATGATTCAAAATTAACATTATTCCTATGGTAAAATAATTGGGACTTTTTAAGATGGTCGTTCTAACGAAGGGGTCGTTGTATCGTGGGGTCGTTAAAAAGAGATTCTACTGTAGGTATAATGTAATACATAAAACACTTAGCATGAATTTATGCAAAAAGTATAACTTAGAAACATGCAGTTTGGTATAGAGGTTCACCGTTTGAAAATTGTTGAAGCCATTTTTCAAGATATCCAATTTTTGTTTTTGTTTATTAAAATGATTAATGTTAAATTAATAACATTTTTTTTGTTACTGGCAAAATGTGATATGATATGTGAAAGTACCTAATTTTACCTACTTTTTCAGGCTTTATTACAAACAAATATTTTGGATTGAAAAGCAAATGTTTTAAAGTTGTAATTAAACTTCCTTTTTTAAACCTTAATTTATTATGTTTTCAAATTTTTAATTTGTGAGTGGGAAAATTAAAATTTGATTGTAAGTTATTGATTTTTACAGATTTATTTTTATTGACTTCCTAGGTTTAATTCACATAATTTTTTTCTGTTTAGTTTCTTACTGTGTACTTGGTAAACAAAAGTAATATTATACTACACTGAATTAAATGCATTTTTTCTGTTTTATATGAATATGTACCATTTCTTTTGTATTTTACTTTTTAACTTTTACTTTTTTAAAACTTTTTTTTAAAAATTTTGTGGATTTCTTATTTACTGGCTCATGTTCCGTATAAATTTAATTTAAACCAATTTAGCATGGTACAATATTGAAACTGATTCATGCTTTCTTTTACAATACCTCATCCACTCAGAGAAAAGGTTAGTTCTCCAATAAAAAACATCATATTTAGAAGTCCAAGTAAGGGATGTGCTATACAAAAAAAATGTTGATTAGTAATTAGCTCATTATGCTTTAGCAAAATTTTTCATTACAACGAAATTGTAGATATTTAGGTATTTGTTAAACCATATATACGAAAAATGTTGTGGGTAAAAACATTATTTTATTCATTTTTTTTCATTTGTTTATTTTTTGTTGTTGCGACTGTATTTTAGCCTGTTCTTACAGGCTGTTCATTTTGTATTAAATAAATATTTGAAAATTTTACATACAGTATATTGTTGTAAGTAAATTCATAAAGCAGAGCAAAGCCATTCGCAGTACTTAGGTTGTTTGTGAACATAACTGTTGAGTATTTTGCTATATTATTACTTCATAAGGAGCTTCTTGGCGATTTTGGTGAAATTATTGGCTTTGTTTAGATCTCAAGATGTGAAACTTTTCTTATGAATGCCAAGTTAGGTACATGAACTCAGATTAAAATTATAATTAAAACATTAAGTGATATATTATTAACCTTCCAACACATGCATCTACTCAAATTTTAAAACAAAATTTGTTTTTAATGCTCTTATTTCCCTATGTTGCAGCAAATAGGTCTGAAAGATTTTTCTATATTTTATTTCAACCCTTCTCCACATCATGGAATTGTAAGCAGGAATTCACATAAATATTTCTCTTTTTAAACGGTGTTTTGTGATCCGTGGTAGCTTGTTCGTAAAATTTACAACAAAAGTATGGTCATGAGGGAAAATCAGGAAAATATTTTTCTCTCTGTTGTTTCTTAATTGTGTGTTAATAAATGACGTATATTAGTTTAATTTATATAAAATCGAATTAACAAGTTTATATTGATTTTCATGGCATATATATATATATATATATATATATATATATATACATACATACATACATACATATATACATATATCTCTCTCTTTCTCTCTCTCTCTCTCTATATATATATATATATATATATATATATATATATATATATATATATATATATACATACATATACATACATACATATACATATATATATATATATACATACATATACATATATATATATATATATATATATATATATACATACATACATACATACATATATACATATATCTCTCTCTTTCTCTCTCTCTCTCTCTATATATATATATATATATATATATATATATATACGAGGTGGATCCAGAAAGTAAGTTTACCTATTTAAAAGAAAAAAATAACTCACACTTTCATGGACATATTTGTTGGCAACAAGTGCAGCAATGTTTCAGCTATTTTTCAACATAGCCACCACCAGAAATGAAACACTTGTCGCGTTGTGGGACGAACTTTTGTATACCTTTGTCGTAGAACTCTGCCGCTTGTGAATGGAACCAGACTTCCTGTCCTAGAACACTGTGCACATATCTTTCCGTACCGACAGCGTCTGCTTGAATTTGGTCCTGCCCGAAGATCCACTATGATGCCAATGCATTGACTGCTGCTTGGTTTCTGGGGTAAAGTGCAAATTCCAAGTCTCATTGTCGAGGAACTCATCACCGTCATCGTGATACCGTTGCAGAAATGTCAGTTCTGCTCCTAAGCGTTGAATTTTGTGTTCGGGTGTCAGTTTTGGATCAGAGACCAGAGAGAGCTGACGCTGAATTTCAATTGGCCCAATGCTTTGTGCATTCAAGATCACCGACCGAACCTCGCAGGCGGCGGGAGAAGGATTTAGAGTTTCCATTTCGGACCACTGCTACCCCTCTACTGGCACGAATCGAGACTTGTCAACATGGCATATGATTAATACGCCATAGATATGTTACGCACGTGCAATTGACAGGGCTAACGTTTACTTTAAAGGGGAAAACATAGGGAAACTTACTTTCTGGATGCTCCTCGTATATACATATTTACACATTTTACAAGAATTATCTGATGAAATATCTAGATTTAAGAGCAATTGTAAATTTGTATTTTTCACTGCCAAGGCTATTTTACTTATTCATACTTAACTTTAATGAATACTAAACTATCTTGTATTCTAAAATATATTTGTTAAATAATGAATTTTTAATTTTGTATAAGGAAATACATCACCGCCTTTCTATCTGGCTAATATAAGTATTTAAAAATAATTTACTTTCTTTTGACTATGACTTAATTTCCATTTTGCTTATTAACAATATTCTTTATTTCTGTCGTTTTTCGTGCGAAACCGGTAAGATAATAGGTGCTGTAAAAAGCACGGTGCGTACGGTTAAAAAGCGGTTGTTAGACAGTTAAAAGGCACGATTATTGACATTTCATAACATGGTAATCTCTGTATAAAACTAGGTGTATGCATTTCTTCTACAATTCAAGTCAGTTGGTCTTAAAGAAAACAACTTTTATTTTTTAAGGGTATTTTATAATAGATCGATACTAAAATCTTTTCAATACAATGCAAAATTGTAACATAACCAGCATTAGCGATACCTGATACATTGGAATAATCATGAAAAAAATCAAAATCAAAACAACTCCGTACATATCAGTCATTTTAAGAATTTAATATTTGTTTAAATGACTTCTTATGTACTTTAAATTGATATGTTTACTAAAATCAAACAAATAGTTAAAACTCTTGTAATATTTTACAATTTTCTCTTGATCTACTTCATCACTTATTTTAATATTGATTTGGGTTTTAATACCCCTCAAGGGTACTGTAGCTCAATATAAGGTTTAAAATGCCAATCAATGGATTCAAAAATTATTAATTTTTGTATCTTTACAAGACAAAATTATCTATTTACTGAAATATGAGCTATTGCAGTTTTAGGGATATATATACAAGAGCCTATCGACAGAAATTCTACAATTTTCAAGTTTTTTATTATCTGTATATTCTTTGTAAACTGATAATAACTGATAATATGCTGAACAAGCATAATATAGGGGGCGGCCAGGTACTATCCGGCCAATAGCCCAGCACCAGCCTTGTATACATACACACACAGGTATCATATATATATATATATATATATATATATATATATATATATATATATATATATATATATATATATATATATATATATATATATATATATATATATATATATACGTAAGCTGTTCATTAAGTAATAAAATTTGTTTTATTGCCAAGTAAAGACTCCTGATTTCAAAGGTAATTGCTGTGGAGTCAAAGAAATGGTCTTAAAATCAGCAGTCAATGGATGACACGTGTGGACTGATAAACCAGAGTGTCACTTGACTAAAGGCATGATTGATTGTTTAGCGTCGTATATCAGCTATCGCCATATTCTTCAGGATCAAGTAATGCCACGAATTGATGATTTAGCACTGAAAGTTTAACTGAAGAATAATTGATATTTCATACCTTATTTTACACTTAGTCTTGATCTTGCATCATGCGATTTCTAGTTCTTTTTCAGATCAAGGAACCAATCGAAGGCAATCACTTCCAAAATAAAGCATGGATAATATAAGATAGTGATATGGTTTTAATACGGCTCCGAATTACACTTGAGTTTAAGGAATAGATAGGGCTTTGGGACAAATGCATTGTACCTCACACTTAATAAATTAAAAAAATACCCGTAAATAATGACGAACAATGGTAGTCGGTTTTCTGTATAAATATAGTTTTATTATTTAATGAACAGCCCTCGCATATAGAACACCAAATTCGAACACTGTCAATCCAATTATTACATCTTAGGTATTATGTAGGCAGATCCATGTTCAATGGGAATAGTCTACAATAATCATTTTTGCTCAGATTTATAACTGAAGCACATCTACAAAACAGAAAGCATAGTAAAAATAGTTACAGGTTTAATGATAACAATGTTAATAGGAAGTTAACTAATATTGTTTCTTTCAGTATGCCATACAATCAGTTCTTAGCAAGAATTTATTGTTTTCGAATGATCCAGGAAATCAAGAGATTATATTAAGAAATATATATATATATATATATATATATATATACATACATATATATATATACATATATATATATACATATATATATATATATATATATACATATATATACATATATATACATATATATATATATACATATATATATATATATATATATATATGTATATATATATATATATATATATATATATATATATATATATATATATATATATATATATATATATATATATATATATATATATATATATATATATATATATATATATATATATATATATATATATATATATATATATATAGTTTTTAAGAACTATGGCTTTTAGGATTTAGTGATATTTTTCAGAAACACAGCCTATAGATTTAAGCATGCTTTCTAATCTTGAAATCCATGGTCGTATATGTCTAGCCCCATTTACGTGTGCCTGGAAAGTTACCCTCATTTGACCAGGTAAAAGGTATTTTACTTGGAGCCAGAAAAATCTTCTTACATGAGCAATGATTTGAACCCATTGTGGCAGGATTCTTGGCAAAAGTCACTTGATCATACAGAATTCAATCCATCATTCTGTGTATTGTGCTCTTGTTGATTTCATACAAAATCCGACATTTAAGTTTTTAAAATATTTTTAATGAATCACATGAAAAATTCATTAAATTATGATGTAAATTTTAGGTGCATATGAGTAAGATTATAATAAAGAAATTAATCCAATTCGTTAACCAGTCAAAATCAGTTGCAATACACTAAATGTCATAACCACTTTAGTGCCTTTCCCTTCCATTTTCAAGTTTAAGATAGCCAATAGGCTACGAATACGCTACTTCGTCTGAAATTAAATCTAGACTAAAAACGCAAATGATTAAGCAAGGAAAGGAGGTTAAATTGTGCCATTACATTTGTAAAAAGGGGGAATTTTTCTATATCTCATTTTTTTCCCTAGCTAGGGGTTAGTCATAAAAGAAGGAGTACAACTCACGGATTTACGCTGTATTTCTGCTTCTTTTTGGGCACATGTAAATGGGGCTTTTAATAAACTTTTACCTTACAAGGAGAAGAAGAGCTTTCGTGCCTAAGCTTTGCAAACTGTAGTCATACTGGAAGCATCTTCCTGTTTGTTGTTCCTCTTCACAAAAAAGGACATTTTTTTTTCAATCAACATAATCTAACATAATTTCCAATGAAAAACAGATGACTAAAAAAATATTTTGACACGTTGCAGTTCACATCGCTTACAGGCGTACTGTTTCATTTTGAATTTTCAGCAGGATCTGGTACTTACTGGCGAGGAAGGTATGGATAAGTATATACTGAAAAATGTGAGTGACGAGTATAGCAGTCAAGATGACAACATCTTTTAATCCAAACTTGTCGAAACGCATACAACTCTTCACAATGAAACAAGTGATAAACAAGATCTCCATCACTACTAATACATGGTGACAGAATAACGCAATATTAATTTCCATGATGAGTTTGTCGCTGACTGTGATCACCTAAAACAATGACAGTAACAAAAATCATTAATAGGATTTACAGGATGATTTAAAAGATTTATATGTGAATAAAGAAAAAATCTTAATTACAGTTTACAACATGTTTTTATATAAAATTCTTTATATGTATATTTGCTTATGCATGATCATTATGCCGGTATCAACGAAATTGCTCATGGAAATTCAGGCAAAAAATGTATTACGTAGATCAAATGGTAAGAAAGTCAAAAGTATATGTAAAGATAAATCACTTTTTTAACCCAAATTTGGTCTGGACACTCTGTTTTCTCGCATTCGATACATTTTCTTTTTAATTATGGGGTAAATTTAATAAAATCTTTTAAGAAACGTAATTTTAATGATTACGTCTAAAATTTGAGCAATCGCAAATATTTTGATGCCAGGGTTGGTTTTGCTTTTTAATGTTTTCTACTTTATTTGGCAAATTTCATTCTTTTCAATTTTAGTCCTCTCTTTTGTTACTCTACAATCTATTATACTTTTGCATTAAATGTATTTGATATTGTATTCATTACATGTGATTAGTATTTTTGTTTTTGATAGATACTCCGATTCTGTATAAATAATCTTGCAAAAAATGGAATTTATGTATCATATTGAACTGAATATATATCATAGGCAACTTTTCCGTCATAATGATGTCAGAAGTCGCTACAGAGGGGAATTTATGGTATTAAACTCCCATATTTAGCATCTTGTGACGTATTTATCACGCAAAAGTCGCCGGTGATGTATCGCGACCTCAACATGGTAACATTCTATATTTATTGAACTCATCCAAGGGTGCTACTATATTGCGGGTGATATATGTCGCAGGCGACTTTCGGTTTATAAAGACGCAAGAAATCGTCAGAAATGGGAATTTGGTATATTTGGGGGAATTTCGGAAATTCCCCTTTCTGCCACATCATAATGACGACTTCTGACGCAGAAGTCCCCTGAGGGATATATCAACCGTAATACGGTAAAGTCCTAAAAGTGAATTTAAGTGACTCAAAAACTAACCACTATCGGTATAGTTTCTCTTTGCGAAGTTTTTTGTTCGTTTGGAAGATATGGAAATAGTTGAGTTTTGTTAACGCAATTTAGATCGCATTTTCTGTTTCATTTTCATATAATTCTTTTGCTTGATTAAAAAAAGGGAAAAATACTCTCCCTGACATCCTTATTTTCAACTCAGAAGCTTACAAAGTGATTATTTCAATTAAATTGGATTTGGCAAGTCTATTTTCGAGCTATCTGATGTATTTTTCTTTTAACTATATTCTAAAATAGCTGAAATATTTTAAGTAATTTAATTCATGTGGTAAGGCATATATCGTGTTTTAATTTCATACAAAGTTTGATGATATAATATCAGAAACAGTTTATTTATTTATTTATTTTCATTATTTATTTGACGAGTTTTAATTTTAAACTTATTTCGCTGGTTTGTCCCATTGCAAGGAACTAACAACTTTTGATACAAGTAACCAATCACTACAAAAAAAAAAAAAAAAAAAAAAAAAAAAAAAAAAATGTATTTAACATTTAATGTTTCTCTGCCGTGTGCATTAATGGCCAATGGGGTGCGTAAAATAGGTTCGTGGTTGCAATGTCCTTACAGTTCCCAATATCTACCTCAGGAGGTGGTAAGGTCTTCTTCTTGATTCCTGCTTGTAATTTCGAGAAACTACTTTGTTTGTGTTGTCTTATATTAGGGAGTAATGTTGGCAACTTATATGGTGTTCAAATAACTTTTAGATTCCAGTGGGTACATCAGCTGTACCGTAAATATTTAGGGACCTAAAACTCGGCTAGGGTTGAAAAATTGTACCATTGATATTTTCCCCCTTTTGCAGAGATGGGGTCATTACTCAGTTGTAATTTGGCCAGTTGTTCCCTATTTCTGAAGTTTTGCTGAATACATCATTACCGGCAAGGAAGAATGGAATTTTGTTTGGCGACATGTGGAACTACTGGAGCTATTTTGGGTATGTCCATCAGTTGTTTGAAAACTATTCATTATTTCTTGTAAACGAAATCCTTTTGGAAACGAGTCAAAGTTTCTTTCCTTCATCGTTTATCTTTTTTTAATCATGGCACCAAGATTTAAGGGTTATAAAAATCCGACATATATTTCCGACTAGATGGTGGACAATCCCCTATATAATAATAGCCTAAGTTGTCTATCCATCTGTCCGTCTGTCTGCGAATTTATGAAGCGGTTGTACCTGGAGTGGATAAAGGCATCCATACTATATTATTTTATGAGTTAGGGATAGCAAAATTCAAAGCGTGTTCAAAATCCACACCATCCCCCTTTTCGAGCTTTTAATGCTATTATTTCAAGCCTTATTCTCCCCCTTTAAGAGCAGTATAGTAAATTTATCATTTTGGATATCATTCATAATACCGTATATACCACCAAATAATCACTGTCAATATTAAAACCTCTGCTATCCATTCTATCACGTACACGACCTTCATATACTTTAATTATTTCCTGCACTATTTGTAGGCGTGGCACATTCGGTAGAGTGCCTGACCATTTGATCGTCGCACTACTCGAGTTGACAGTTTTGTCCCCGACGCAGCCAAATTTTTCTAAATGTCTAATTAATTAACATTTTCTGCTTTTTTTAAAAAAAATTCTTATTCCTAAAGTTGTTTTATTATTTTTAAAATAAATTCTTACTACTTTTACAATTTTTTCATGACTTTTATTATTTTTATATTATTAAATGCACGTATTTTGTACGGATGTCCCTGACCACATAAACATTTCCTGTTTTCTATCCTTAAACTTTGTTCTCGTTTATTTTTATGTGTCTTTTCACCTTTTAGTTGTTTATTTTTCTGCTCGCCTTCATTTTTGTGTTTATTGAAAGAAATCTCTGGATTAGAGGGCTCGGCCCATGCAATTCAGTTGCACCATTGCCTCGTATGCCTTGTATTCTTGATAAGGTTAGTAAAATTCAAAGCGAGTAAAGTTTAAAACGAATAACTTTTAGTCAGCATAATTGTAAAATGGAGCGGTATTTATTAAATATAAAAAGGGAAATGGTTCTAAAATTAAACTTTTTCTATAAAGATGTATATAAGGCAGATCATGTTTTTTTTGGGTGGTGGTGGTGGTTATGTATAATCTGGGATTGGCTGTATCTTTATTTTTTTTCTCTATAATTAAAAAATAAAATATTTGGATTTTATTATTTTCTTTACACTTTGCAAAAAAGTTGTACTTTTTGTCTTTCATTTCAAGTTCTATTCAACTTGCTTTCATTTTTGTTAACATTTTGACTTGAAATATTTATTTTTTAATTCTATAACAATAAGGTCTGATTTTCCAGATTCATTTATTTTCCGAAGAGGATATAGGCCTACCGGAGACACATCTTCTAAAAAAAAACTCTGTATAATATCTACCTTCAGGGTGTGATGTAAATGATAGTTTCATTCTTTTACTTCCATTAATTACTGTGGCAAAAAAAAAAAAAAATAGGAAGAACTTATCAATAGTTTCGACTCAGCTAAGAAAACTTTGAGTTATCTCTAAATGAATTCAACGTGATTATAAACTGCGTTCGCAGTATTGGGAGACTTTAGAGGAGTATGAAGATAAACAAATTATTGAGCGTGTACCTGATAATTCTCAGCCCAAAAAAACATTTATTTTTTTACCTGCCTCACAGAGTACTTTACAATTCTGGAAAATGAAAAATTTACTGATTCTGTGATATGACTCGCTATATTCTAGTGCTATAAGAAGCAAGTACCCGCGCTGGAAGTAATAATAACCTTTTATATCACGTGGTTAATATTGTTCATTTTTACAGTTACCTTCATTCTTTTAAAACAACCTTGTCAAAAATATAGTTACACTTATGCTTAAGGTCAAGAATTCATATCGCCAAACAGAGTTTTTTTATTATATTTCTAAATTTCACGGAGAAGATCCAATTTACACAAATTTGCAAAATAAAATATGGCATAGAATATTAATAATATAAAAATGTTTTTTTTTTATTTTAGAAATTCTGTGTAATGCTGGTGTAATATATTAAAAAAAATTGCAATTATCCGTGACCGAAAATTTTTTAGAAAGAAGCATATTTTGACATCTTGATCACTAACACAGACTATCAGGATGGAATGTAATCAAAATTAAATAGAAAGCTTTATATGACAGTTTGTAGGCATTACAATAACTGAATGAAAGTTTAGTGATAATGACACATATCTCCGATAGAATAATACTGTACTGTCTGAAGAAATTTGATAGTTCTATAATTTAAAAAATATTTTATGTGTTATTTAGTTATGCTTATGATAATATAGTTCTGCTATGTTTCCTCTAATATTAATTTTAGTTATTTTTATAAGGCTTAGTTTCTTTTTAAATCAAAACTTTTAATTATAACTATACAGCACAATTAATTATAATTATACAGAATAATTATTACTTTTAATTATAATAATTATAATAAGAACAATTATTACTTTTAATTATAAATATACAGCACATATGTTACAGTTAAAAGAGATTTATATTTATGAAATTAATATAAAATAAAATATTAAGACATGATAAAAACAAATTAAACGATTCCATAAGTTATTGAATACTATAAATAATTATTAAATAACAGAATATTTCAGAACCACAATAGTAAAATTATATACATATATATATAATATATACATATATATAATATATATCTATATAATATCTATATAATATCTATATAATATATATATATATATATATATATATATATATATATATATATATATATATATATATATATATATATATATATATATATATATATATATATATATATATATATATATATATATATATATATATATACAGTGGACTCCACTACATGTGATCGCGGTTAATGTTATCAATCACTTATTGTTATCGAAATCACTTGGTCCCGATTTTCTCTATTCATTTGTATGTTGAAATTATGGCTTTAAGTGATCGTTACACCGGTTAATGTTATCAGCTTTCAAACCTCATTTTAATTGACAAAAGAATATTCACAATATATTCAGTAGGAACCCATTCTTTTCGAATTTCCCGAGATTCTCCACTTCTACCTAAGGAAATGGGGAACGAACAAAGGAGTGGGAATTTTCAAGTTCCTGGAATTTTTCAGAAATAAACACACCCAGCTGTTGGCCAATGGTTATCAGATAAGCAGAATGCAACACATTCTTATCGGAACTGAGAAGAAGCGTATGCACATTTTATGTCTTGCTAGCTTACACGCAGCTTGGTGATATGGAAGTCAGAAAGCGAAATGATTTAACATTCAAACAAAACATCGAAATTTTAAATAGTTATGACAAGTTGATTATGATTACGAACAATTCATCAATGAGTTTCTTAGAAGAAATTGTAGACAGACAACAATTGATCAAATTTTTTAATCGTGTATACAGTTCTTATATTTTAAAGGATAATATGCAGTACATAAATATAAGGTGTGTTTTTTCATTTTGTTGAATTAAAGAAGGGGGGGGGGTAAGTTTATCTAATTTTGTATATCTCTTATTGTTAACAAAATCAAGGTGTCTTAAACTGATCACATTAAGAGGATATATATATATATATATATATATATATATATATATATATATATATATATATATATATATATATATATATATATATATATATATATATATATATATATATATATATATATGTGTGTGTGTATGTGTGTGTGTGTGTGTGTGTGTGTAATGTGTATATAATAAATAAAATATTTTTCCAGTGGGTGGTTAGGGACTACCAAAGGGGGTTAATAGTGAAAGATAAAATAACTAATGCAGTTATAACTAATGTTGTTATTTAAATTTTATTATGTGACATCGGAATTATCATTCCTTTACGGTGACGAGGAATCTTCGAAATAACGAAATTCGATTTAAAATATTAAAAAAAAAATTTTGTTCTGAAATGTGAAATCAAGTTGGGTAAACGCATCATTATTAAAAGACATTTTTCAAAAAACTTGATTTCCTTACTGCTTTGAAGCTTATTTTTGTCACCCAATTCTATTTTAAGGTTTTAAAAATATTTTTTTAAGTATGTGAAATTTTGTATTGAATTAGTAATTTTAAAATGTTTTAAGTGCCATTTTATTGTATTTCTTATTCAAAATTTTGCAGATTGTCTGTTGATGTGCTTTTTATGAAACTTGCTTTTTAAATTTGCAAAGTATTTTCATGGCTTATAATGCTTTTAATACCTTGAAGCGGAAAAAATATTACTAAAATATTGCAAAATTTGAATTTTTTGTATTATATAAATTGTATTTTACGTTAAAAAATGTATACCATATTTTATTTTTATATAAATTCTAGAGGTAAAAATAAAATGGGTTGTAAGTATTTATAGTCGCTTTTCTCATAACACAAAAATGTCTTGCTGTGGAATATTAAAAAAAAATTATAGTTGGCTTATGGCGTGCTATACTAAAGCTGTATTTAAAAAGCTTTTTTTTCGTAGTGAGTCAAAAGATTATTCTACTTTTTAATTGCATGAAACCAACACCAAATAATGCAAGTTCAGATAGCCAAGTTTTTGATAATGGCCCCTGTGAGAGTGCAGCTATGTTTTGTATAAGGTTTGCGAAACTGATTTGCTCGCCGCACTCACACGTTGTGGATTGCTTGCCCAGGTATTTTTTCGGGACTCCTGGAGTTGTGTGGTGTGGTCTGTGAAAAAGATTGCACTTAAACCTCACCAAGTTTCGAGAATTGTGATTGGTCGTCAGGAGGCTATTCAGGACCATGCCTGGAGTCCCGGTCAATCTAGACAAAGTCGGGAAATTACGCATTGTGCACAGGACAATAGAACAACGTCGCACCAGCGCAGGATAATGGATAAAGTATAGGGTGGCTGGAGTAGTTCAGAAGGAAGAAAAAGAATGCAGAGTGCTCTTGGACTTTGGAAATTTTTCTTTCATGTGTATCTCGTGGAGTGCTTCTTTTACTTTTTTTTATATATTTCCTTATCTTTTGTTCTATAATTGAATATTGTAATATAGATCAGTGGCATTTTACTATAATCAATGTTAAAGACGATATAAAGCAAACTTGGGTTATTAATGGATTTGAAGTAATAACAGCAATGTACGACACCCCAACAGTCCCGAAATTTCTATATTTGACAAACTATATTGATTTGACAGAATTTATTTAATAGAGTAATTAAAGCGTAAGATTTATAGAATAGTAGTAAATAAATTGTTTTTTAAATAAAAATTTTGTAAATAAAATTTTTTCTTCTTTAATATAATCTGAAAAGTAATTCGATTTTTCACTTAAATTTGACATTTTATTTAGGAAATTCCCAGATCAACGACTGTGCTCGAAGATTTAACTTAAAAAAAAAAAAAAAAATTGGTGCTCTTTTTATAGTACTCTTTCTATACCGCATTCTTATTTTATGTTAAATATTTCATGACCCCCATAACGTTCGATTTGCCTTCCTAAATTAGTTTTTATTTACGACATATCCCCTGAGCAGTGTCGCGGAAGGAAACAGTTTTTTAATTACTAAAATAAATACTTCACTAGTCGTCTTAAAATAATCCCTAATTGTATTTTATCAGCAGTAGTTTAAGCTCACTTCGGGATAACTGTCTCTGTTCCATTGTAGACTTTCAACAGCCACTGGAACTTGCCGACGAGCAAATATTGAATAACTTTGTACTGAAGAAGATGAGTGAGACCGACGATGACCAATAGGGTAGCATCTCTTCTTCTCAAACGCTCGCTGTGTACGATGCTGTTAACAACATAACACATGACGAATAACACCTCCACAACTACTAAGAAATGTAGGCAGTCAATAGCTATGTGAATTTCCTTGGTGAGTTTTTCGTCAAGTAAGATCACCTAAAACAACAACAGCACAAAAAAAACGAAATCAAAATTTATAGCAACTAAGAAATTATTTATGGGATCTTTCAAAGGAAATACGCCGCAGAGTCAAAAAAGGTTCCCAGAATTCCTCTGCTAAAGTCTCTGGTGGGACTGCAAGGTTAAATGTATTATTTGTGGAGGAGGTATTAGTCATAGTAAAGGCGGAAAGATAATTGATTCTTTTTTCAGTCAAAACAATTTAATATGGGGTTTTATTTAGACCAGTACTTCTTAATCTTTTTTGGTCCCTACCCCACCAAGTCGCTTTCAAATATCTGATGTCCCCACATGGTGAATATATTTAACCCTTAATTTGGCTAAGTCTGACCGTTACACCGGACATGTATATCTATAACTACTATGTAACATAATTGTCAGTTTTCGCCACAGCGGACATTAATTATCTCAAAAATGGAAAAGGATATATTTTTTGTTTATTTTACAGAGATCCTAATGTCTATACAAACATGGATAAATAACAGAAATTAAAAAATATTTGAAAAAACATCTTGTCAAATTAAGAGTTAATAACTGGAGTTTCCAGGAATTGGACCTAGTGAAACCACACTTGAACTTGCCTCGATGAACTACGTATCGGTTATGCTCATATAAATTTTAAAAAAAGATTTTAAAATTTAAATAAGTTTTAAATAGGATAAACGAAGTAAAATTGTGAGGCAGTAAAAAGCAGGAAATTTTATTTTATTTTATTCAAGTACAATAAGTTGGAAGTAGATATTGAATGCATGTTACCAAAATGAATCTTAGGAAAAATAGGATACACCTCAAAACTTATTAGTGACACTCTTGTGTTTTACGCCTGCTGCAAAGTGATTTTATATTAGTCACAAATTTAGTTAGATTCAGCTTCGAATCCCTTCGACTGGGAATATTTAATGAATTTCTTTTTTAGTAACAGTTCTAAAGCTACATTCCACTAAATATAAATTTGGCAAAGGTAATATTAGTTTTCTTGAAAAGCCAGTTGAATTTCGGTATTTGTCAATCCTTTCATGTTAACCCATCAGCACCCAGTGTCCTCATATGATGATGTTGTATAAAACCGCATTTCCCTTTATTAAGTGAAAAAATATTCTTTTATTTACCAATAGTTCTTATAGATAGAAGCACTATACAGTATCAGATGTGATATTTCTTTGGAATTAAGTAAAAAAAAAGTGCGGGAAAGATGCAGTAGAATTTTACGCTTGTTTGATAATCACACCACACATTTTGTGTAGTGTGGTTTGGCAAATAATTTGAGATAAGTTCTTTCAATTTGGTATAAATCTAATCTAGATAGTCCATTTGTTGCCATTAGAATGTTTATTATTATTTAGAGTTGTTAATGTGTCCGTAGTAATCAGGAAAAGTTGTCCGTGATCGTTTGAAGACGCTGGACGTTTGGCTGTAATTCGTATTCAGTATTTAGATTTTTTTCTCAAGTGTTTTTTACATTTTTTTGCAGATAATCTATGTAGAAAAACTAAAAAGTGAGTAAAAAGTATCAGTAAAAAAGAAAGGGGTTTTTTAAGATAGTAAATTTTATAAAACAAATGAAATTCTTGTTGTTAAATGGAAGGACAATAAATGTGTTTATTTGGTCACTAATTTTGATACCATATTGCCACTTTCTTCAGTACAAAGTAGAAAGCAGAGTGTAGAAAAAAAGAAAGGTGAAAGTAATTCAACCTCTTGTCATAAGTTACTATGCCTCATTTATGGTGGGTGTCGACCTTCATGATTGGCTTCTTGAGAAACATTCTATTGCCATACGAGGAAAGAAATGGTACATTTGCCTTATTACCAGAATGATAGATATGGCTGTTGTAAATAGCTATGTCATTTATAAAAAGATCCATGGTTCTAAGTCTGCCAATCAAAGATTTTAGAAGATATATTGCAGTAACCTTTTTGAAAAAGGGAGCTGATTCAAAAGCAATGCCAGGAAGACCAACACAAAAGCAGATAACATCCAGATCCCATGTTCTGCCTGACGTAAAATTTGACAACATTCAGCATGTTATTGGCAAGAGGGAGAAAAAAAGACGTTGCCAATATAATAACTGTTCTTCAAAATCTAGGACATATTGTATGAAATGCAATGCAACATTATGTATCCAAAGTTTTCATCTTTTTCATACAAAAATTCAACCTTAAAAATGTAAAATAGAAAGTTTTCTTGTATGTATAAAAATAAATTTTAATTTCTAACGTTATTTTGCCTATTACTTGATTTATACATTAAAACTGTATAATTTTATGTAAAAAAAATCATTTTTAAAATGTTTACATTTTATATACAATCGCCCAGCGTAATCAAACGAGGACGGCTTAAAAAACATGGTTGCAGTTAAAAAAATTCAAAATGCTTTTATAATACTCTTAATTTATCTATTTCTACCCATATCTATCAATTTCAATTAAAAATTCCAAAATTTGTTAATTTAGCCGTTAAAGAGTTAAATAAAATTTTAACTAATTCATCATTCTGCAATTGAAAGTTTTTAACCGACTATACTCAAGTTATAATTATATCGTACCACTTATCTTAAAAGGGTTAAAATTTTAATTCTCCTTTAAAAACCAAATACCCAATTGAAAAAACATATGCTCCACGTTGAGAAACACTAATCTAGACGAAGTTTTATATATCATCCGCATTTTGAAATGTCGTATAGCAAACAGCTTTACAATAATTAAACTTTGTGTTTTGTTACATAAATCCTCTGAGACTTTCCTGAGACTAAATCAAGTGTATGGAAATAATGCAATAAAAATATAGCAAGCATTTCATCGTTTCGTCTAGTGCTGAAGATAGTCTGTAAATAGTCGGCCTTTCATACCCACCACAGAAGGAAACATCCCCAAACAACTAACGATCGATAATATTGTATCTAGAGGGCCAATTTATGACAAATCAAAATATCAATATACTCTTGATTTTTCGAACATGCATCCTGTTTGTTTGAATGTGGTTCCAAAAATTGACAGAAATTCAAAAAGTTAGAAATCTAAAAAATATTACAAACATTGATAGTCATTTAACGATTGATGAAATTGCATCTAAAGTCATTTATTCATAATTCAATTTATGAATATATTCTTGATTATTCGAACATGCAACCTGTTTGCTTGAATATGGTTCCAAAAATTGACATAAATCCAAAAACTATTCCAAACATTGATAGATAACTAACGATCTATGATATTGCATATAAAGTCAATTTATCACAAATTAGTTAATGAATGTTCTGAATTCCTCGAACACGCATAATGTTTGACTAGGTTTCCTAGAGTGCTATTCTCAAAGCATAAAGACTGTGTATGCGTAAATAACGATCTCACTGAAATAGGCGAATGCAAATAACGATATTACTTGAGAAACCTTTTAACTGAGGATGAGACATAGTGTTCTACTTATAATTCCCTCAGACTAAAAAGGATATTGAAAGGCAACTATTCAAGAGTGCAGAAGAAGTCATGAAAAATGAGACAAGAGAGCCGAAGGACCTTTGTAATATAAACGGTTCTAGTATTGTTTTGAACGATTGCATGAACGTTGAAACAATGTACGAATATACAAAAAGACAATTTTGAAGACCACGTCACTTTAAGTACTGTAAATTTATTTTTATTAACAAATTCTGGGAACTATTTGACTATACCTCGTATAAGCAAAAAAAAGGAAATAAATATTAATCACATTTCAGAGTTAACAATATTTAAATAGAACAAGCGAGAAGCGGACGTTGCTCAATAAAAGCCTCTTGAATTAATTAATATTTAACTATACCGATTACCTAAATTGGAAAATTAATACAATTCCGTACTTTTCGTTGTTCATAACTTAAAATTATTTTTTCTATTGTATTTTTTATAATGCAATAAATTAAAAAAATAATTTTACTTTATTTTTTATATCTGAAGTGGGGTTTAATTATGTAATTTTTTATTAAAAACACTAGTGTTTCTACCATATGACTTGACTTCCTTGAACACTTTATATCATAATATATATATTTTTTAATATGATTCGGCATTTTAATTTTCAATCTCACGTTGTCTACAACATTAAAAAAATATTTCGGTTTTAAAGTTAACCATGTTGTGAGTAGAGATCAAGTATTGCCATCTGGTGTAAACCCAAAGTATAAATACTTGTGTTATTCTACCATTTCGTAGCACAGAATTTTCGTTCTAAACCGAAATAATTAGCGATAACAACATTCACTCCATTCAAGGCAAGTAAATCAAAATATTTCAGAATTATTTTCTGCAATTAGTAGATTGCTATAGGTTGAATCCAAGTGTAGTGGGCCGGCCACCATATTTTATCTATATTTTGTTCAAGTGATCGCCAAATTGCTGACAAATGATATTTACACTTTGTATTTCGTCTTGCATTAAATTTATACACGATTTCGAAGCGAAATTTTGAACAAAAAAAAGTTTGAAATCATGGTAACAAACTTGATTTTTAACGTATTTAAAAGCCTTTTTGTACAGTTTTTAGAATTTAACAGTGCGGAAATTTTGCAATAGGTAGAAATTAAACAATATAAAAGCATTAATTGGTTATATTTAAGCGGAACATATCCAAAACACTGTTGCTATTTAATTAAATTATTTTAAAACTATCAAATACCTACAAAATGAGGAAGTACTATACAATTTAAAAAAAAAATTA
Source organism: Pardosa pseudoannulata (assembly GCA_032207245.1). NCBI lineage: Eukaryota > Metazoa > Arthropoda > Arachnida > Araneae > Lycosidae > Pardosa > Pardosa pseudoannulata. The sequence continues at coordinate 10,037 of JAGEOH010000732.1, read as the reverse complement.
GGTTACAGTCGGTAAAAAACACGCACAAAAAACAGGGTAAATGTTTTAAAAAAATTATTAACTTAAAATTCTAAAGAAAATAAGGGGTTAAATGATTTTTTTTTATCCAAGGTGGGCCGTAACAAGATCATTTTTATTATTTAGCTTATCACTTCTACAATCGCTGAAATAATACAATTTAAAAAATAATATATTTTAAAAAATAATACAATTTAACAATACTTTTGCTGCGTTTTGTATTAAATTTAGACACCAATTTGAAAGAAGAGCAAAGGTTGCTAGAATACCGGGTTCTAGAATTTGGCTCGCGATTTGTGTGCCCGTTAACTGGGAAACAGACTTTTTATTTTTGTTTTCTAAACATGAGCATTAAAGGATTATTTCATCTGTTTAAAAAGGTATTGTTATAAATGAATATGAATACAACATCTTTGAATTGTATTGTTAAAATTCGGTAACGATAATAACCGTTGTGATTTTTTTGTTATTTTGAGTGACAAAGAGTATATTAAGATGACCTCATTAAAGATATCAAAATCTACTGCTAATTTTTTGGTTTATAGTCCACCACGTTAATAAACTTTATATTAAAATTTTTTCTTTATAAACAGGGAAGATTCATTCAAAAGAGGAAGAAAAACAACTAGATGTTATAATAATCATAAATGCAAAATCTCAACATTTTTTGGTTAATAATTTTTTTAGCTATGTCAAACATTAATGGTTTAATTAGTCTAATCGCTTTCAAATTATGACCCACTGTATTAATAATTTATATTGAATATATTGTTATAAATTAAGGATTGTAATAAAAGGGAATGTACATAACTAGAGTACAGAATGTAGCCAAGTCTAATAGATTTTGAGTCATGGAAATACGTACAGACGTAAGGAATAAAAGTTCAGGAATAGTCAAAAAAGATATTTAACATTTCAGTTTCGTTTGTTTGTACGTACATAATGCTGAAAACTTTCCAGTTCCAAGGTCCATGAAAACTTTTTTCGGAAGTACTGACGGAAAAGATCCGAGAAAGCCTTTTCGTCTGTTTGAATTAAGAAATTAATCAGTTAAAAGGTATTAATTAAAAGTATGTTAAATATTTTTAATTTTGCCAAAGATTTCACTGTTTCTCTAAGCAATGGAATATAACAGTTTAAAAAATTGAAAATTGCAACTAGAAAAATATGCACTTTATTTTTGTATACTCTCGGTGTCCTAGAGTATCAATCTATCAGTAGATATTTTATTGCAAGTTATATTGGACAAGGTAGCGAAATTCAGGAAATATAATTTTAAAAGTCGATCTGCACTCACTCGCTGAGGTAATATGTAGTAATTGTGTATATTAGTTCAATAAAGGATTGACATTCTTCTTCTTCGGCGTTACAGTCCAAAACAGACTAAGGCCGTCCATTCAGTTTCCGTTATTGACGCCTATCACCATTACAACGGCTTTCCAGTTCGCACAGCCCTAAATTCTAAGGTCTTTCTCTACATTGTTGAGCCATCAAGTTGGAGGTCGACCATTTTTTTTAACACTTCCAGGTTCACTAAACGTTAGTTTTTTAATTGGGTTGGAATCTTCCAATGAGAGTTATAAAATTCAATTTGACAAAGATAAACAGAGAAATCAAAATGAAATGAAAAATATATTTTAAACATTTGAAATGATGACTGAATTGGAATAATCGTAATCCTGGCGGTGATACCTCCCTCTCTAATAATGTTAATAATAACAGCTAGACCTGATAAACGTGACACTTCATTGCAGATTGAAGGCTTTTCTTAACTTGAATTTAGAGATTTGAATAGTAATACAAATTTTTGCCTTGATACAAAAGAAAAATCTAACTTTGAGAATTCCTCACATTTTTAACAGTATTTAAAGAGCATACTAATTATTCAGTATCCATAGATTTTTTAAAAGAAAATACTACAGTTATATATATATATATATATATATATATATTATTTACAATGCAGGACACTTGCTTTTATAGCATCTACCTCTACCTAGACACAGATAATTCTCGCCATTCTATCAAGGGAGCAGCACTTAAACAGCCACTACTATTCCCTGAGACACTACAAGAAAACAAAGTGGTAGTCGTAATTTAGAAACTTGGAACAAGCAAAAGTTCCACATGCTTCGTCTAGGAACATGGAGGACATTGCGTCCACAAACTTATTTTTTCCCAGACTCATCTGTTTTTCATATTTCTAACGTATTTTCTATGCTTTTGTGAGAAGTAGAGTACCTATAAATGTAATTATTTTTTTGTCCTTAAAATGATGAGGTTTTTCAAATTTTTAGGAGATTTTTTATTTATGTAATAGTTTATTGTGTCTGTTAACTTAATCAAAGGAGCTATACTTTGATTATGATACTTAATAATACTGTGTAAAGTGTTGAACTTTTTTTTTTTAAATATTTACTAAGTTCTAAAAAAAAATCTATTTTGAATTACTTGTCCAGTTTCTGATATTTCCATCCTCTTCCCTTAAATAAAATTTAGTTTTGTTTTATACGTGATCCAAATCGAAGCTAATAAGATACAACGAAAACAAGCAATGTTCCGTCTACGAAAAGTTGAGTTTTAGTCAGCACTCGTATTTTTTTACAAACATACACTTTCTCTATAACCAAGGCGGATCTCTGGACTACTCGGACAAACCTCTGATTACGAGATTGTTACCTTTGCCGACAGAGCTACCACGGCTCCAATGATAGTACAACAATGCATTTCTTTTAAAATATCCCCTCAAAATTTTGTATATAAAGAAATGAAATTTTTTAAAGCAAATAACTCAAGTATAACTTTGATGAGATAAAAAACTTCATATTGAACAAAAAATACAAAAATACCTCGATTAAATTTATACATAACTTATATAAATATATAAAACATTTGCTTTGATATTTATCCAAAATTGTTTATATGATGGAGATAGACATACATCAAATGGAATCCATTGACAATGTTGATATTCTATTGTAAAATTATATATTTATTTGAGAATTAGTATCCAGTGTCATGCTCTTATTTGTTTTATTTTCTTTTAATTTTTTACATATTTTACACAGGAGTTAATTTTAAATTATCCAGAGAAACAAAATTTAACGGGAAGGAGTAAGAAAATGAGAAATCAATTTTGTTTATAAAAAATAGATAAAATAAACATAAAAAAGTTCTTTATTTAAATAGCAGAAATAAGCTAATGCTTAGATATATAAATCTTATATCTTGGTTATATGTTGATTACTACCCAATTGCATATTTTAGGAAAATTTTACTTAAAAACAGTCTTTAACAAACATACAATCAAGTTACATTTCCCCGTGTTATAAAAGATCCTGCGAAAGACCATTAGAACCATTCTTCAACAAACATACAAACAAGTTACAATTTTTTCCCCGTGTTATAAAAGATCCTGCCAAAGACCATTAAAAGCATTCTTCAACAAACATACAAGCAAATTACATCCTTTCCCCGTGTTATAAAAGATCCTGCCAAAGACCATTAAAAACATTCTTCAACAAACATACAAGCAAGTTACATCGATTCCCTGTGTTATAAGAGATCCTGCCAAAGACGATTAAAAACATTCTTCAACAAACATAGAAGCAAGTTACATCCTCTCCCCGTGTTATAAAAGATCCTGCCAAAATCCATTAAAAACTTTCTTCAACAAACATACAAGCAAGTTACATCCTTTCCCCGTGTTATAAAAGATCCTGACAAAGGCCATTAAAAACATTCTTCAACAAACATACAAGCAAGTTACATCCTCTCCCCGTGTTATAAAAAATCCTGCCAAAATCCATTAAAAACTTTCTTCAACAAACATACAAACAAGTTACATCGTTTCCCCATGTTTTAAAAGATCCTGCCAAAGACTATGAAAAACATTCTTCAACAAACATACAAGCAGGTGATATCATTTTCCAGTGTTATAATAAATGCTTTCAGCTACCAAAATGTTGACGAAACTCGTTTTGGGTTTATATTTTATCTATACAGTTTTAAATTTGGGTGACTTTAAGTCAAAGAACTGCCAAGGTGAACTGCGGCTAGTATCATTGTTTCAATAAATTTTACTAAAAGTCTATGATGGTTTCTAAGTAGCAGAATCTAGAGGTCATGCCTTTATTCATTAATTTTAATTGTAGTTTTAATTAAACGGGGGCACCCCGTTAGATGGTTTCAAGATAGCTTTCAAAAATTTTCAGAACATTATCGTTTCGCTGGATAAATACAATCGGGAAGGAGATTTAAAGATACGCGTGAAAAAGCTCTAGGCCGGACAAATTAGACTTCTTTCGGGACGGCATTTTAACACAAATTTGTTAAAAGCTTTATTTTTTTTGGAAAAAGAATTGTATAAAATGTTTTACAAATATAATTCTTTAAATATTGGAGGCCGGGAATTATAAGTTTAATCGACATGCCAACGAGAACAAATATACAAGTTTACAATTAAAAGAATCGGTTAATGCCTTGCAATGCAAATTTCATTTAACAAGTACCCATAGCAATAATTTTCAATTTTTGTAGAATATATTTTATTTACAGAAGTACATTAAATAATCAGTGTAAAGATTTGAATATAATGATGGCCGAGGGAGAAGCAGGGAATATATACTCGTTTAATTTGGCAGATGAAAGAAGGTCCATTTCGGCTCTATAAGACAAAAGCTTTTGTTTAGAATAAATGAAGCAAATAAAGAGGGGAATTTCACAAAATCAAATTTGTATCTCTCCAGAATTTTTATCATCATTTCACATTTGTTTGACATTTTACATTTTTGTACGGGGCGGAAAAACTCTCAGAGTCGACAGAGGTATAGAGATGTTTTGTAGGATTAATGATAATTTTCCGTTTAATGAACCATTGCTTTTGTCGTACTGTGATGCCTACATGATGGTATACTTTTAATATGGTGTACTGAGATAAATATAGCAGCTTCGTCCTTGCAAAATTCGATAGACATTAAATTTTGAGCTTTTTGAGCATCTCTTTGAACATCGATGTCGTACTTTACATATGATGCATATATGATAACTGTATATTGTTAATGTGGTTTACTGAGATAAATATAACAGCGTCGTTCTTGTAGAATGCAATAGTATACGTACAGAAGTTAAATGGGTAATATCGAGAGCACCATTTAAGCAGATAGCATTATTCCCTAAGACGAGACAACACAAACAAAATAGGTCCTCGTGATTTTCAATGTTTGAGCACATGCTTTTATAACATTCGCTACTACTAAGCTGCAGATATTTGTCGCCTATTTTATTACAAGAGCACCATATATTCGGTCAACATTACTCCCTATAACGATACAATGTAAACCCTCGTAATTTGGAAGCAGAAGATCTTCAGACTTGACTTGCCACCTCCAAAGTACCGTTTAGAAACTTAGAAAGAATTGCAACCACGAACTTATTTTACGTGCCCCAGCCGCCATTAATGAACACAAAGAGTCTTTGGTCGGCTAGAGAATCAAACTCGCAACCCTATGGTTAAAAGATAAATGATTTTGTCGACTGAGAGATCGTAGCAAGCAAAAGATAATAAAGGATGTGAAAATATTATGAAATTATTTTTTGCTTTCATAAAGTGGTGAGGGACATCTGGCATATCTATAGGTCTCGAAGTCTTATATCATACTTTAGAATGTATCTTATTATTTTCTTATATACAATAGTTTTTTTCTTACCGACTTCATTTTAAGAGTTACGGTCGTAGCTTCTTATTATTATTAGTTATTCTGTTCTAAGCATGCACGGAAAAACTTTAGATTCATATAAATAAAGAATTCCTTGTATGCATGTGAAAGAATTAATTGGTAAAACAACAGCTATAAATATTGTAATTAAAACTATATGAGATGATATTAATTTTTAAAACAATCAGATATAAATAATTGAAATAATTTTTTTCTAGAATAAAGCAGTTTAACATGTTAGTGAAACAAAGGTTAAAAATATTTCTATGAATTGTTTCATAAAAGGAATAAAATAATAATAGTTCCACATAATTTGTAGGCATAAACCTTAATCAAAGAATAAATATAAGATTGATGCAAATTATATATAAAATATTTAAACGAAATATACATTATCTGATTTCTCTTAAGATACCTTTTTGAGGGGTTAAAAGATGGAGGAGATATTAAAGTACTACTAAATACTAAAAATACAGTTAGATTATCTGTCATAATTTCTCCGATTAAGAATTAAAGTATTTTTTAAAGTTAAATTATGCTTATGGTTAAGAAAAATAAATATTGTTTGGAAGTTATAACCCTATATTATATCCTACTACTGTTGTATTACATCATAAATTTAAAAATATTCTTATATTTATTTATTTGCTTGCAGTGAGAGATTTCTAACTGAAAGAGCATGATTGAATTTTTCCTAGACTTGTTCAAATCGCTACCTGAATACTGATAATTTACTCCCTTTTTAACTAGAATGTTTTTCGACTTGATTACATTTTAAATAACCACTTTAATAATAAATAGAAACTGATAAATTTTGTCTCATAATTCCAAAATTTTCGTAAATTTAAGGACGAATTCCTCAATTTCAGATACATATTTGTATTCGTCTCTGTCTCTCTATACATACATACACACACACACACACACACATATATATATATATATATATATATATATATATATATATATATATACACATATATATGTGTGTGTGTGTGTAAAATATACGTATGTATGTGTGTATGTGTATAAATGCACAAATATTTATACATACACATATATATGTGTATACATATATATATATATATATATATATATATATATATATATATATACATATACACACACACACACACACACACATATATATATATATATATATATATATATATATATACACACACATATATATATATATATACGTATATATATCTATATACATATATATATATATATATATATATATACATATATATATATATATACATATATATACATATATATACATATATATATATATATATAAATATATATATACATATATATATATATATACATATATATATATATATATATATATATATATATATATATATATATATATATATATATATATATATATATATATATATATAAACAGTTTCTTACTTTCGCATTTATTATGATTACTGGATATATTCTTAAAATTATCTGAAAAATGCATTCCAATATATAAATATATCACAGTTACAGGAATAAATAATTGACAGGTATAAATTAAAAACTGATTTTACTTTATGAAGCTGATTTTTTCATTATGCGTTTTTAAAAAATCTGTACATTCGATAATCTGCATGCTAAATAATATTTTCTTACATTTATAATGTTAATTACTGTACATATGCTTAAAATGTTTAAAAATATATTCTAATTTACGTATATCCAAATTATAGAAATAAACAACTGACGCTCTTCAAGTAAAGTATAAAATTTGGCTTTTTAATACTGAATTTTGAATGTGTCAGTTTCAAAAATTCTAAACATCTAAACTTTAATGGCTGAACATTTTCCTACATTCGCATTTATGTTGTTATTTAGATGGATCTTTAAAAAATTGCTTAAAAATGTATTCTAACATATAGGTATATCATAATTGTTGGAAAAATCAAATGAAGCGCATCATATAACAAAAAAGATTTTTTAAATATATTTTTTCACGGAGTTTTTTAAAAATACACTAGTCCCAGAATCAATAGACTGTAATTTTTTTTACTTTCAAACTTAAGTTGTTAACTTAATAAATACTTTAAACTTATCTACAAATGCATTCTAGAATACAGGTGTTTCATTATTAAATAAATACTCACCCCAAAAGCATCATCTAGTGATTTAAATGCAGATTTTTTGAAATGATATTTGAATGTATTGTTTTTCAAGAAAAATTTTTCCTTATAAGTACAAATTTTAAAATTTTTTCGCTAACCATACCCTTTCCGATTTGTCCATGACGCAAAAACTTACCTCAGTTATTCGTTCCATGGCGGTTTTCTCAAATACTGGTATTCGCAAAGTGAGCCAACGAGGAAAATGAATTTAATACGTATTTCATCCACTTTTAACTCTTCTGTCACACCCTCTCTCCCCCCAGTCTCCAAGGAAACAAAGTGAGAGTTCCAAATCTCTGCCGCAGCTATTTCATAGGGGAGTCTCACATTGCGCTTTTAAAGTATATTTGATTGCCGATTATTTATCGCCGATTAATAAATTGAATTAAGATTTTTTTTCTGTCTAATTTCATGATTACAAAAATTTAGTAAAATTAACTGGTTTTCGAAAAGAAGAAGAATGTTTATACTAACAATTTTGTTTATATTTCAGACTAGAATTCAGGGAAGGGAAAATTAACCAATAGATAAAGGGAGTAAATAATTATTTTAATAGCCATTAAAACTTGGTTTAGAATAAAGGGAGAGTTTGTCCTAAAATCAATCTAAATTCATAAATGTGTAGGTTTTTTGAGTGTATATATATATATACTCTTTGATCCCTTTATTATAAGACAGAAAAGGTATAAAAAGCTGAAATTTAATTATGATTTCTCTGACATCCTAAGATGCATAAAGAAATAACTTAGTTTATAAAGGTTATCAAAGGATAAAAAAATTGAAAACTTCAAATTATCACAATTTTAATGAAGGACAACAAACGCCGAAAAGCTAATTTTCATCTGGATAGAAAATATATTTTTTTTAATTTTATGTTTAAATACATACTCTATGTATGCATATATATATATATATATATATATATATATATATATTTGTAAGGAAAATTCTCAGCATTTTTCAAATCTGAAGTCAAAGGCTAAAAATTCCCTCTTCCTTTTGAATTCCTTTTTTAACCCTTAACCTAAATTGTGCACTAGGGTAATGTAGAATTATAATTCGTTAAACCCCCTTCTTTGTGGGCGCAAACTGTAGCCCTAGTGGTCAATTTATTTTGGGGTTAAAAAGGGGAATTCAAAAGGATGCGAGAATTCTTAGGCCTTGACTTCAGATTTGAAAACCCCTGAGACTTTTCCTTTCAATATCAGTTTACGCCCTCAGAGAAGAGGTCTCTCCAAGTATACTTCTACATTGCCGCAGCGGACCTTGACTTCAGATTCGAAAACCCTTGAGAATTTTCCTTATACACACACACACACACACACACACACACATATATATATATATATATATATATATATATATAAAGGGTATATATATATATATATATATATATATATATATATATATATATATATATATATATATATATATATATATATATATATATATATATAGTATATATATATATATATATATATATATATATATATATATATATATATATATATATATATATATATATAAAGGGTATATATATATATATATGTATATATGTCAGGATTTAAAATATAGAGTAATTTAAGAGATTTTAATTAGGGATTATTTTAATGGGAGTAACGCGCCTCGCGTTACTAGTCACATAAATACGGCTCACGCGCAGTGATAACAGCAGAGAGCGATAAGCAATTACTATAGTCGGACCTTTTGGCTCTCGAAGTAGTGAATACTGCTTTTGTTTGCAGTTGGGCGCCAAAGATGAGACGCCATGTTGATTAGCGTGTTAAGTGGATTAATAAAGAGAAGAAAATAATGACTTGAGTGTGAACTGACTTATATCTACTAGTGGATACTCGGAACGTGTCATATATATATATATATATATATATATATATATATATATATATATATATATATATATATATATATATATATATATATATAAAGTTACAGGAACAAAGAAAACTAAAAGTGAAATCTTAAACTTAAGTAACAAAAAGAACCAGATTTTAAACAATAATATTTAACACAACTATAAATGGTAAAAAATTTTTCCTGCAACCATCTACATTTGAAAATTCAAAAAATGTTTTAAAATAAGAAAAATAATTAAAAAATAACTTATCATTATAACTACATAGGCTATATAACTATGTAC
>JAGEOH010000731.1:22500-30380 GCA_032207245.1 Pardosa pseudoannulata | reverse complement strand
CTTCAAAATTACGAGAACCTACTTGAGCGAAGTCGTTCTTTCACCTTAATGGTGCTTATTAAAACGAAAGACACTCCCCCTGGCCTTAATACGAGAGCCTACACGCTCAATAATGCTTGGTTAATTCCAAGTGGCATGAGATACAACAACAAAAGATCTCTGTACAGCAAGTGGTGACTATTAAAGTGATTTCTGAAGGAATGACGTGATTCAGGGACTCCGTGGGAGGCTTATGACAATGGACTCGAACTTGAAACTTAATAGCCCATTAAGAGGAACTAGTAGACAGGGTGAGACCTAAGATCAGGAACTTTGGTCACCTGCAACTTGAAGAGGTTCTCAGCATTGGGTCCCGGTTATGGGTCTTTAGAAGTTTCACTATATTCGACACCACGACCTGCCCCCGAACGGAAACAACCCCTATGTCATGATATGTTTTTATTGATAGTGTGACGTATTGGAGTAAGGGTAGGCGAGGCCATCAAAGATACATCTATTTACTCTTGAATAAATGCTTTATTCATAGGAATAATTATATACAGATATTAGGCAGAGAGATAACTTAGGCTATTATTATATAGTAATCTTTTTTGATTATTTTATTTTTTTTTAGTTGTGTGACTTCCTTATCCTTTCCTTTTCGCATTCCCCTTCACCCATTAACGCCCGGATATTTCTGATGACTATATGTTAGTAAATACCTAACATAGAAGCTATTATAGACACCTGGAAGTAAAACAAAATATGAAATTTAAACACCCTTAAATAGGACATCAAGTCATCATTAGTGAGGAAATTTCATTTTAAAACATAATAAGATGTCTTAAAAAAAGGAAAACTTCGTGATAAGAGATTTATTTGCTATCATATATGATAAAGAGATGACTTATTACAGATATGGCTATTCGCCATGATTTTGACCGGTATACGTTCAGAATACCGGTCATAATACGTTCCTATTCTAAGCTTGAAAATCATAAAATGCCGATCGAAATGACAAAATTAAAGATAAGATCATATTTGAAAACTTGGGAGATTGTTCATAAGATTAATATCTATTTCCATTAAAAAGGAAGAATCTTTTCAAGAAAACAAAAACTCTACAAACCATTTTTTTTAACTGTCCTCAAATGAGGACGCTGGGCTTTAATGGGTTAATTGTTTCTCAAGTACCCCCCCCCAACCAGAGTAATTTCAGAATAGTTGTTCTACAATAAAGGCATTGAAATGTTAAAGAAGATTTATAAACGAAAATTCAGTTATTGAAAATAAAGAAAAATTTTAACCGCTTGCCTGATTATCCCGAGTTATCTCGGGTTCGTATGTATTGCAGTTAATTATTTTCCCGAGACCACTCGGACGAAGCAGAATTTGAGGTACGATTTGTTTTATCGCGATTTTACTCGGCCTGGAGGAAATGGAAGGGAATACTCAGTTTTGATTGGCAGTTTTGTTGGTTTCGCGGTTCTTTTGACGAGATTGGTCACATGTTTTCCCTAGTGCATAGTATACGTCTGTTTGTGGGTTAGTAATGTATAAAGAAGCATAGTTGCGAAAAATCATCGCGACGAGTTTTCTGCCACATCAGGAAGACCCAGCATTAGTCCTTCACTAATCAGGTTACTCTCATGGCATTTTCCAGATGTTATTCTTGCTACTAAAAAAAAAAAAAAAATCAAATCCTACTAGACAGCGTACTCTGTGCTCCCGTAAAAGATATTCCAGAGGTAAGAAAAGAGACCAAATACCAGTAGACTGAATGTCAGGTATCACTTTGTGTTGTAACCTGTTTCAAAAACTACCATACAGAGACTAAAATTTAATTTTATCCATTTGCCGAGATAACTCGGGATAGTAAACGAATATTAAAACTAAATGCTTTTACACCTGTAAAAAATTAAAAAAAAAAATTAAATCGAAGGATACAGTGTATTCTGTGCTCCAGTTAAAAGAGATTCCACAGGTAAGAAAAGAGACTAGATAAAACAGTCTACAGAACTTCAGGTATCACTTTGTGTTGTACCCTGTTTCAAAAACTACCATACAGAGACTAAAATTTAATTTTATCCATTTGCCGAGATAACTCGGGATAGCAAACGAATATTAAAAGTAAATGCTTTTACACCTGTAAAAAAAATGAAATCGAAGGATACAGTGTATTTTGTGCTCCCGTAAAAGAGATTCCACAGGTAAGAAAAGAGACCAGATACCAGTATACAGAACTTCAGGTATCACTTTGTGTTGTACCCTGTTTCAAAAACTATCATACAAAGACTAAAATTTAACTTTATACATTTGCCAAGATAACTCGGGATAGCAAACGAATATTAAAAGTAAATGCTTTTACACCTGTAAAAAAATGAAATCGAAGGATACAGTGTATTTTTGTTCTCCAGTAAAAGAGATTCCACAGGTAAGAAAAGAGACCAGATAACAGTCTACAGAACTTCAGGTATCACTTTTTATTTTCCCCTGTTTCAAAAACTATCATACAAAGACTAAAATTTAACTTTATCATTTGCCGAGATAACTCGGGATAGCAAACGAATATTAAAAGTAAATGCTTTTACACCTGTAAAAAAATGAAATCGAAGGATACAGTGTATTTTGTGCTCCAGTAAAAGAGATTCCACAGGTAAGAAAAGAGACCAGATAACAGTCTACAGAACTTCAGGTATCACTTTGTGTTGTACCCTGTTTCAAAAACTACCATACAAAGACTAAAATTTAACTTTATCCATTTGCCGAGATAACTCGGGATAGCAAACGAATATTAAAAGTAAATGCTTTTACACCTGTAAAAAAATGAAATCGAAGGATACAGTGTATTCTGTTCTCCAGTAAAAGAGATTTCACAGGTAAGAAAAGAGACCAGATAACAGTCTACAGAACTTCAGGTATCACTTTGTGTTGTACCCTGTTTCAAAAACTACCATACAAAGACTAAAATTTAACTTTATCCATTTGCCGAGATAACTCGTGATAGTAAACGAATATTAAAATTAAATGCTTCTACACCTGTAGAAAATTAAAAATTCAACTTAAAACCTACGCATTCTGTTTTGTTTCGTTTCCTCGTATTTAATAATAAAATTTTTAAAAAATGGGATGATTTTTTGCAATCTTTTTCAAAAAAAATTGTAAGGGAAGCGGTTAAAGGCTTTATCACATGTCAACTTGTACCCGTTGAAAACACAGTAGATTTAGTCTGTGATTCCTTTTCCCAATGAAGAATACACAGATTTCTTGTGTAACAGCAAAACATTTTCAGTTGAATAATAATAGTCTTACACACATCAATCTGTGTCAACATAAATAGCTTGAAAAAAGTTTTGCTACCACAAGAGAAATTCATACATTCTTTACCTTGGAAAATGAATCCTAAACTCTGATCTATTGCTTTTTCAGTGAGTACAGGTTGAAGTCCGTAACTATGTAGCAAATCATACCGCACTTAACGATGAGGAAAAAATTGTTCGAAAGAGACGATTCTGAGTAAATAAACGAAAGTTAAAAAATAATTTCTTTAATTATAAAATCCAATATGTTTTTAAAATATTTTTACATTCTATTTTTTAAAATGTATTAAGATAATATAGTATAATTTTTAAAAATGTTTAAACACATTATATGCTTTAATAAATATATTATTTTATATTTTGTATTATATAAATATTTAAATATAAATTTAATTTGAAATTCTAAATTTTATATAATATATTATTTAAATAAAATTATTTGTTCATTTATTTTTACTAAAATATAAGTTAAAATTACTATTAATAAAAAATTTAAAAATATTTATAATTAAAATAAATTATTATTAATGTAATTAATATGTAGATTATAATGTCTTTAATCAAAAGATTTAGAGATATTATATCTAAAAAATTATTTTAACTTATTTAAAATTTAGATTATAACAGTCTCCTAATATAACTTTAGAGAATTTATGAATCTCCAAAAAAATATTTTATGTCGTAATTAAATATTAAAAATTAATATACAATTAAAAACACCGAAAAAAATCTATATTTCTGAAGGCGAGATTTCAATTATTCAAAAGTGTAATTTATATGAATCTCGAAAAAATTACTTTTAAGCTATATTTAAATATTTAGATTATGACAGTCTCTTAATCACTTAAGAAATCTATAATCACGAAAAAAAACATTTTCTTTTGTAATTAAAAGATTTTGTTAGAAACATGATTTCAGCGAAGTAGAAAACACCAGAAAAGAAATCCTACTTTCAGCAAATAATTTATCAAAATTTAAAGAATTCTATGAATTCAAAATACTTAGCTTTAATTAAAGATTTAGATTATGACATTATTAATCAAAAAGTTTTAAGAATTCTTTAAATCTCGATAAAATGTTTTAAGGGTTCCGTAATTAAAGATTCTAAGAAAATTATACAGCGAATTAGAAAACACCGAAAAGATCTATCACTACAACGAGATTCTATTAATCAAAAAGTTTTAAAATTTATGAATCTCGAATTTTTTTATCTTCGTAATTAATAATATTTATATAAAATTTTAATCGATTTAGAGAACATTCTCAAAAAAAAAAATACTAAAAATATAGATTATGGCAGTCTTTAATCAAAAACTTTTAGAAAATTTTGAATCTCGAAAAAACTTTTTTCAGGTGCAGTAATTAAAAGATTTTGAGAAAATCTAATTCAGCGAATGAAAACACCAGAAAAAATCCTATACCCTTTCTGCAAGCGATATATTAATAAAGCAAAGAATTCTATGAATAAAAATTATTTAAGCGTTTCGTAATTAAAGATTTAGTTATGACAGTTTATTATATCATAGCTTTAGAGAATTTATAAATCTCGATTAAAACTGTTTTAAGGATCCGTAATTAAAAGATTCTAAGAAAATTATACAAAATTAGATACCATAAAGAAATTATATTCAGCCAAGGTGAAATTTATTAATCAAAAATTTAAAGAATTCTCTGAATCTCGATAAAATTATTTTATAGGGATAATTGAGATTTTTCAGTAAATTCTAATTAACAAATTAGAAAAAATGAAAAGAAATCTATAAATTTTCAGCCAAATATTTTCTATTATTAAAGCTTTAGATAATTCTATGAATTCGAAAAAATTATTTAATCCGTAATTAAATATTTAGATTATAACAGTCTATTAATCAAAAGCTTTAGAGAATTTTATGAATCTCGATAAATATTTTTTAAACCGTAATTAAATAATTTTTATAAAATCTATACAATTAGAAAATAGAAAAGAAAATTATATTTCTAAATGCGAGATTTCTATTAATCAAAGCTTTAGAGAATTTTTTGAATATTAAAAAACTATTTTTAATGTATTAAAAGATTTTTGTAAAATCTATACAGCTATTTACACCAGAAAATATTTATATTATAAGAGATTTATATTAATCATAAATTTATAATGTATCTATAATGTAATAATTATTTTAAATTGTTTAATAAGATTTAGATTATAATATCTATATTAATATTTAGAGAATTTATAATATAAAAAATATTTTATAAATATAATAATTAATATATATTTAAAAAAATCTATACAGCGAATAGAAAACACCAGAAAAGAATTTTACCAAGGCGAGATTTATATAATCAAAACTTTAGAATTCTATAATATCGAAAAATTATTTTAAGTCGTAATTAAATATTTAGATTATGACAGTCTATTAACCAAAAGCTTTAGAGAATTCTATGAATCTCAAAACTATTTTAATGTGCGTAATTAAAAATTTTTAAAATCTAATAGCAAATTAGAAAACACCAGAAAAGAAATCCTATATTAAGAATAATTTTCTATTAATCAAAAGCTTTTAAAGAATTCTATGAATCTCGAAAAATTATTTTAAGGGTCGTAATTGAAGATTTTAGAAAATCTAATACAACAAATCGAAAACTTAGAAAAGAAAAATTTATATTTCAAATGCGAGATTTCTATTAATAAGAGCTTTAGAGAATATATGAATCTCGAAAAAATTATTTTAAGTCCGTAATTAAATATTTAGATTAACAGTCTTTAATCAAAAGCTTTAGAATTCTATGAATCTCGAAAAAAAACTATTTTAAGGGTCGTAATTAAAATTTATAAAATCTAATACAGCGAATTAGAAAACACCAGAAAAGAATTAATTAGCCAAGGCGAGATTTTTATTAATCAAAAGCTTTAATGAATTCTATGAATCTCGAAAAAATATTTTAAGGGGTCCGTAATTAAAGATTTAGATTATGACAGTCTCTTAATCAAAAGCTTTAGAGAATTCTATGAATCAGAAAATTATTTTAAGGGGTCGTAATTAAATATTTAGTTTATGACAGTTCTATTAATCAAAAGCTGTAGAGAATTCTATGAATCTCGAAAAAAAAAATGTTTTAAGGGGTCCGTAATTAAATATTTAGATTATGACAGTCTCTTAATCAAAAGATTGAGAGAATTCTATGAATCTCGAAAAAAGTATTTTAAGGGGTGAGTAATTAAATGATTTTAAGAAAATCTAATAGAACAAATTAGAAAACACCAGAAAAGAAATCCTATACCCTTCAGCAGTGAAATTTCTATTAATCAAAAGCTTTAAAGAATTCTCTGAATCTCGAAAAAACTATTTTATAGGGTCCGTAATTGAGAGATTTTCAGAAAATCTAATACAAGCGAATTAGAAAACACCAGAAAAGAAATCATATACCCTTTCAGCTTAGACGAGATTTCTATTAATCAAAAGCTGTAGAGAATTCTATGAATCTCGGGGAAAAAATTATTGTAAGGGGTCCGTAATTAAATATTTAGATTATGACAGTCTCTCTTAATCAAAATTTAGAGAATTCTATGAATCTCGATAAAAGTATTTTAAGGGTCGTAATTAAATAATTTTTTATAAAATCTAATACAGCGAATTAGAAAACACCAGAAAAGAAATCCTATACCCTTTCAGCCAAGGCGAGATTTATATTAATCAAAAGCTTTAGTGAATTCTATAATCTCGAAAAAATATGCGGTCCGTAATTAAATATTTAGATTATGACAGTCTCTTAACCAAAAGCTTTAGAGATTCTATGAATCTCAGTATTATTTTAAGGGGTCCGTAATTAAATATTTAGTTTATGACAGTCTCTTAATCAAAAGCTTTAGAGAATTCTATGAATCTCGAAAAAACTGTTTTAAGGGGTCTGTAATTAAATATTTAGATTATGACAGTCTCTTAATCAAAAGGTTTGGAGAATTCTATGAATCCCGAAAAAACTATTTTAAGGGGTCCGTAATTAGATTTAAATTGAAATTCTCTTAATCAAAGCTTTAGAGAATTTTATGAATCCCGAAAAAACTATTTTAAGGGGTCCGTAATTAAATGATTTTGAGAAAATCTAATACAGCGAATTAGAAAATACCAAAAAAGAAATCCTATACCCTTTCAGCCAAGGCGAGATTTCGCTGCAAAATAAATATATCAAGGCATTAAATTTTATTAATATAAACAATACATAATTTCATTTTAGCAAAGTAAGTCCAACATTTCTCTTCCCCAAGACCTTTAAATTCGTTATTTATATCGACGTCTCAAAAGGAAGTGGTTTGTTATCTGATCAGCTGTTACTCTCAAGTTTCATTCGGCTATTAGCAAAAAGTGCTTTGTAAAAGATCCTTATCTCAAACTTTCTTTCTTTTTCAGAGAGAATCCGCGTCTTGGAAGGCATTTCAATCGTTCATTCAGGCCAGGGTCAAACGAAACATTTCCAGATTGGGGTTTTTCTGTATGACATCAAGGATGGTGACCATCTGCTTATTTGGCACTTCAAGAAAAACACATGCACCGGGTTAACAGATTCACGATCGCGTCATCCGAATTTTAACGGGATTTC
>JAGEOH010000731.1:7500-12500 GCA_032207245.1 Pardosa pseudoannulata | reverse complement strand
TGGAAAGCTACAAATTGTTTTAAAATATATATATGAGTTTAAAAAATATACGAATTAAAAAAAAAAGCTGAACTATTAATTTTGTAATGAATTCTAATCATTTTTAATATATTTGTGTGTTTTATTACATTTTTATGTATCTATGTGTGTATGTACATAAAAAAAATTACTTTGGATTGATAGATTTTGTTTCGTAAGTCAGCTTAAGTATAAAAAATTACATTTTCACATATATAAAATTGCATAATTTTATTTGTTTTTCATATCTGTATGTCTTTATATGTTCAATGTTATAAAAATAACTATTAACAAATAATTTTATGATTAAAAAAAATGCGTAAATCACTGATACAAAAGCGATGAGAAGAAGATAGGAAATAGAAGAATGTCAAAATGTGTAAATGTCGGCCATGTAAAGGGAATAATGAGTATAATGATTGAGGATTTTAGCTCGTAAGGGGATAACTACTTGAGAATAAGGATGAGAAAACATTTCACCAGAATGACATTAGGGACTTTCTATTATATTAAAGAGTGCGAAATATTATTAAAATTATTAACTAATATAAGTATTATCAATCGTTTGCTATTTAACCATTAAATTAAACTGAGTAATACATATTGCAGTTTCAATAATTTTCCAGCGTATTAATGTAAATAACTTGCCAATTTTTTTTTTATTTATTATCACATGTATTATGTCTTTGTAATCTGTCTTTATTGTTGCAAAACTTATACTATGTATTTTTATTTTGTGTATAATTATGTATGAAATCATCAGTTACTTATTTTGTTACTTAAAATTTTTGTAAAATTTTATGTTAATGGAAAGGTTCTCACTTCGTTCACCCCTTTCATTTTGCCCGGGGAGGATATTGTAAGGAAAATTCTCAGGGGTTTTCAAAACTTAAATCAAGGGTAAAAATTCCCGCGTCATTTTCCATTCCCCTTTTTAACCCCTAACCTAAATTGACCACTGGGGCTACAGGTTACGCCCTCAGAGAAGGGGCCTGGCCAATTATAAACCTACATGGCCCTAGTGGACAATTTAGGGACAATTTAGGAAATTTCCAAATAAAAAGGAGATACACGCTAGAGGAGACAGATTTTTCTAGAGATATTTTCCCACAGATGTTGACCCAGGTGTTACTTGTCTTGTACATAGAACTTCATGCTAGCTGACCCTTCAGTTTGTCCCTATGATGAAGTGGGAACCCGTCCTTCAAAGTTGTCTTAATAAAGGTCTTTAGCTGAAACGGTATCATTTTTATGGCCATGACTGCAACCCCCATCGAGAAGTCAGTCTCATTATATATATATATATATATATATATATATATATATATATATTTATATATATATATTATATATATACATATATATATATATATATATATATATATATATATATATATATATATATAAATATATATATATACATACATATATATATATATATATTATATATATATATATATATATATATATATATATATATATATATATATATATATATATATATAATATATATATATATATATATATATATTATATATATATATATATACACTGGTGTGCAAAAATTAAGGACGAGACGTTTTTTTCAATATAAATTTGTACAAAAGCTTTCCAAATCAACACATTTAATACCGTAAAATCCCCAATACGTAAGGACATGAGTAATGTAAGCAACACTTACTAAAAGAGAAATCAGAGGGATAAAAAGAAGCTTTATTGAAAAAGTAGCTGGGAGCGCAATGCGACTGAAGGGCGAAACATCCCTGTGATGGGTGTCCAGCAAGAAACATCCGGTCTTTAATAGGGGATATGATCTCCCCTGACTGCTAGGCAGGTTTCACAGCGTCTGACCATGCTGAGAATAAGGGTGTCAATGAGTTGTTGAGGTATTGCTGCCCATTCGTGTTTCAGCGCCAATCGAAGCTCCGGAATCGTTACTGGTGGTAAGGTATGAGCGGCCAAGCGTCTGCCTAGAAAATCCTATACATGCTCGATGGGATTGAGATCGGGAGATCGTGCCGGCCAATCCATACGTTCAATATCCTCACTCTCTAAGAGCTGTTCAGCATCTACTGTGCGATTACATGGTGCAGTGTCATCCATGTAAAAAAAACTGCCGACCCATAGCGCCTCTAAAAAGACGCACATATGGAAGAAGAATCTCTTTACAATAACGGGTCCCGTTGACTGAACCTGCGTCTAAGATGTGAAGGTCTGTACGACTACCAAGCATGATGCCTCCCCAAACGATAACACCACCACCTCCATACCTGTCCCTTTCAATGATGTTCGAGGGATGATTGTGGCTTCCCCGCTCTCTCCAGATGAGTATGAGATGATAATCGCTACTCCGACTGAATCTGCTCTCATCTGGAAATAGTACTCGTCCCCATTCTTGTCTCTCCAATTCCGGTGTTCCCGGCACCACAGAGAACGCCTTCTCCGATGGGCAGGCGTTAGAGGTACACACCGTACAGGGCGTCGTGCAAACAGACCACCACCGTTCAGTCTTCTGGCCACGTAAAAACACGATATCGGTCGTCCACTAGCCTGTATCGTGTGTCTAGCGATTTCTCGAGCTGTCTGCCGCCTGTTTCTTCTGGCCTGTAAGGCAATATACCGGTCATTTGCAGGTGTGGTTCCTCGTAGACAACCACTACTAAACCCCCGGATAGCTGTTCCTGTAGTTTGAAATTGTCTCTAAAGTCGTGAAACGATGCTGTGAGCAATTCCGAACTCTGCAGCGACACTTGTCACACTGCGGCCTTCCTCCAACTTCCCAATGATTCGACCTCGGGTAAAAGCATCCAGATGTCGTCTAATAGATTGATTATTTGCCATTTCTCGCTGAGGCAGCAACTCGGTGTGATTTTAACTGCTATACGGCATGCAATCTCTTTGCCAGAAATACTGATCTTACACCGACAACATGCTTTATACTACTCAGACACTCCCCCATTACGTCTACCTGCATATCTGCGCATGTGCATATATATATATATATATTATATATATATATATATATATATATATATATATATATATATATATATATCACCTTATTATAGAGTTGCAAATATAAGTGTGTTCTGTATAAAATAATACAAACATACATATATCAATGCGTATCTTGGTTGTCTATAAAACAAAATATCAATTTCTTAATCTGAATACATAAATTTAAGTTTTAACGTTTTGCTTTAAAAATGAAAATCACATAACATATTATTTCAGTTCTTCGATAGAAAAAAGATTTGTGGACAAGTCAAAAATGAAAAAAGTGTGAAATGGTTCAAAGGAATTTTATTTTTGATCAAATTGCCTAACTGAAATTTATTATAAAAACAGAGTTTTGTCGGTGATCTCAATTTAATCTTAACTTATAAAGCTTGGAACAATTAGAAGGATAGTCCCCTAGAGGCTATAAACAAATACAGTCAGTCACGTTCCAGCATTCATAGATGTAGCATCGTCATTATTTTGGTTTCTTAAGGGCCTGTCTCACCAAAGTTGTTTATTGGTTAATCGCGATTAACCCATTGAGCCAGCTAATGGTGTGTCGCAATTCTTTGTTTAAACAGAGATTAATCGCGGTTAGCCGTCAAAGGATCTTGGTAAGACCGGCTGTTTATGTTTTATGTTATGTACCTAACTATTTTTGAGGTTCAGAAGATATATATCTATATTATATATATATATATATATATATATATATATATATATATATATATATATATATATATATATATATATATATATATATATATATATATATATATATATATATATACATATATATATATATATATATATATTATATATATATATATATATATATCTAGTTGATGTTTATATAGCTGATGTTTGTCATTATTAAAAATCTGTTTGGTTTGGTTTGGAGTGCTACAATCTACTTTTTTAAACACGTGGGCTAATGAGACCGGGACCTACAGCTTAAAGCCGATTCCGAACGGCTACGAACATGCATGCCACAGTGGGATTCGAACCCACGAACTCCGGTACCGAAGGCCAGCACCCTAACCCATCGGCCATCGTTCGGCTAAAAAATCTGTTTGTCATAAGCTGAAGATTTTTGAGCTGCTGCAATAAACATTTGGTAAGTATTTTCTGCAACAAAAATTTTAAATTTATTTTCTGAGAAACTTTTTTTTTTTAAGTTTTATCACTAAGGAATAACGTGATCACGAAACAGTATGAAACGTATAACAGATAATTTACATAATACTGAAAGTGTACGGATGTACGAGTTACGTAATATTTGCGAGTGGGATGATTTAAAAGTTTAATTGTAAAAGAAATTTCTGGAAAGCTACAATTGTTTTATTAAATAATATATATGAGTTTTAAAAAAATATATAAGTTTAAAAAAAAAGCTGAACTATTAATTTTGTAATGAACATCTCCAATCATTTTTAATATACGTCTTAGTTTATTACATTTTTGCGTGTCTGGGGTGTGTATGTAACATAAAAAAATTACTTTGGATTGATATATTTTGTTTCGCAACGTCAGCTGTAAGTATAAAAAAATTACCAGATTTTCTCACATATATCGGAGAAAATTGCATAATTTTAAATATGTTTTTCATATCTGTATGTCTTTATATGTTCAAATGCTATAAAAATAACTATTAACAAATAATTTTATGATTTAAAAAAATATGGTACTTAAATCCAGTAGGCCTTACCTTAAAAAATTGTGGATATTCTCTGATTGCATAAATACAATACAAAAAATGCATATTTTTATGTAGGAAATTTTAACAAAAATAATATTTTTCCACCCTCCAGTACAGAGCACTTCTGCTAGTTTTTGACTTTAGAAATTTTATTCTTCATTGGTACAATTAATAGCGTACACAGAAAATAAATTTTGGAGGTTCCATACAGTCATTGTCGTGAAAGAAGTAATTTCTTTATTTTGGAATTGTTGCGTGGTAAAAACTAAAGCATAGGGTCTGG
>JAGEOH010000730.1:0-30392 GCA_032207245.1 Pardosa pseudoannulata | reverse complement strand
CAGCGTAAGGGGTTTGGAATATAGGGGCGTACTGGGCAACGGAGGTAAGCTGCAGTAATATGTGAAGGAAGATTCGGGCTATTGAATGTTAAGATAATATGTTTGGTTTTTAGAGTATCCCCACCACGACGAATCGTGATGCGTCTTACATGGGTTACTCCTTGGTCTTTAAGGTTTTCTAAAATTTCATCCTCAGACGAGGTGAAAAGTTCGCTTTCAGATATTACGCCTTTGGAATAATTGAGACTATTATGGGGTAAAACTATCACTGAAAAAGAGCCTAGAGTAGTACGGGAGATTAGAGTTTGAGCCTGAGATGCATTAGAAACTTTAATTAAAAGATCACCGGAATTCAGTTTTTTAATAGATTCTACTTCACCGACATCGGACTTTATAATTTTATGTATCACGAACGGCGATATGTTTTCAAAGCTGTCCTCTGTTAATTTTTTTATAATGAAGAAGCGCGTGTTTTTATTTATCAATTTGACGTTTTGTTGCTCTCCTTGAGAGTTAAGATAATATGTTTGGTTTTTAGAGTATCCCCACCACGACGAATCGTGATGCGTCTTACATGGGTTACTCCTTGGTCTTTAAGGTTTTCTAAAATTTCATCCTCAGACGAGGTGAAAAGTTCGCTTTCAGATATTATGCCTTTGGAATAATTGAGACTATTATGGGGTAAAACTATCACTGAAAAAGAGCCTAGAGTAGTACGGGAGATTAGAGTTTGAGCCTGAGATGCATTAGAAACTTTAATTAAAAGATCACCGGAATTCAGTTTTTTAATAGATTCTACTTCACCGACATCGGACTTTATAATTTTATGTATCACGAACGGTGATATGTTTTTAAAGCTGTCCTCTGTTAATTTTTTTATAATGAAGAAGCGCGTGTTTTTATTTATCAATTTGACGTTTTGTTGCTCTCCTTGAGAGTAGTGAGGGGGGGGGAAAGAAGCCTGATAGGATAATGGAAATTCGGATCCCGACGGCACCACCCACCACAGTGCAAAACAGGCTGGGTGGATTTTATTTACTAGGTCTCTAAGATCAGACACGTGGGTTTTAAAGCCGTGACAGTTCCATGAAAAGAGAGCCATTATGAACGAAAAAAGAAAAGAATAAAGAACGGGGACTTAAGGGACGGAGGTCGGAGACTCCGCCTCAGATCCAGATGATGATTCAGCTGACATGTCTTCGGGAGAGACATACATCTTAATAGGCTCATCATCAAAACCTACTTCATTCTTGTCATTTTTTAAAAAATCTGTCTGCTTCATTTTTGTTTTTATTTTTATTGCAGGAGGTGGGAGCTTCTGGCGCAGTGGATGGTTTGGTGGTATTGGTTTTAATCTCCTTTTGATATTCTGCTTATTGCTTTTAGTAATTTTATTAGCGATATTTGCATCTTTTTTTACAGTAGAAGAATTTTTACTTTTTTGCGTAGGTACTTGTGTTGTGGTGCTTGGGCCAGTAGTAAGTTTTATATTTTTCTCAGATGTAGACTTTGTTTCTTTTTCGATTCTATTGAGGATAGAAGATTGGGAAAATTCAGTTTGTACGGCTATTGATTTAACGGTCTTGGGATTTAAAGCTGTTGAATATGAGATGCCAGGTTTAGGTGTACGAGAGAGTATCAATTTACGGGCCTCGGGATAAGAAATGCTGTTTTTATTTTCAAAGCTTGAATTTCTTTCTCCAACTGCCAGGAAGGGCAAGAGCGGGAGAAAGATGGATGAGCCCCTTTGCAATTTACACACAACTGTGCCTTTTGGCAGTTTTCAGATTCGTGGCCAACTTCTGCACAGCGGGCACAGGTAGTGGTCCCACGACAAGATAGCTTTGAATGGCCAAACCGTTGGCACTTGAAGCAGCGTAAGGGGTTTGGAATATAGGGGCGTACTGGGCAACGGAGGTAAGCTGCAGTGATATGTGAAGGAAGATTCGGGCTATTGAATGTTAAGATAATATGTTTGGTTTTTAGAGTATCCCCACCACGAGGAATCGTGATGCGTCTTACATGGGTTACTCCTTGGTCTTTAAGGTTTTCTAAAATTTCATCCTCAGACGAGGTGAAAAGTTCGCTTTCAGATATTATGCCTTTGGAATAATTGAGACTATTATGGGGTAAAACTATCACTGAAAAAGAGCCTAGAGTAGTACGGGAGATTAGAGTTTGAGCCTGAGATGCATTAGAAACTTTAATTAAAAGATCACCGGAATTCAGTTTTTTAATAGATTCTACTTCACCGACATCGGACTTTATAATTTTATGTATCACGAACGGTGATATGTTTTTAAAGCTGTCCTCTGTTAATTTTTTTATAATGAAGAAGCGCGTGTTTTTATTTATCAATTTGACGTTTTGTTGCTCTCCTTGAGAGTAGTGAGGGGGGGGAAAAGAAGCCATGATAAGATAATGGAAATTCGGATCCCGACGGCACCACCCACCACGGAGCCCAACAAGGGGATGCAGAAACCTGCACCAGTGCTAGCCGGGATCTATACGATCACAGGTACTTCTGAAACTGCTACCACCCTTAGCGCAACAGTCCAGAGAGTACACCGATCACTTAGTCCAAGCCGAAAGTCGACCAGCCGATTGATACATGTGGACCAGTATGTACCTCCCGTTTACACGAAGCCGAGGCCAAAGCAACGTGTTGGAAACTCCCCGCCAAAATGGAAATTCCATAAAAGATGATTTCCCCCACGGGAAGTCCCCTCAATTACCAGGACCCTCATTTCCGGGGACACGGGTCTCCACGCACGGCAAACACGTGGGCAGTTAACAGTTCGCGAGAGGCTATGTTCAGGACGGAACATAGCATCACGAGAAAAGCCCTCACCTCCGAAGAGGTAACCACAACGAGGGAGAAAAGGGAAAGAACAAAGTAGGAGACAAGAGGAGGGGAAAAGGGAAAAGAGATAACAGATCGCTGGGGTACCTCGGGATTGCGACACCCGTGTTTACCTAAAGAAGGTAAACTCCCCGAGGGGCCCCGATCTTCAAGATTCATCAAGATTCATCCTCTATTACCTCTTCCTCTGAAGTGATAACCAACTTGACCAACTGGTTGCCCAGTCCTGTTATTAATACTATTCACTTTTTCTGACAGCAGTAATGTGGCTAATCTTAGATATATTCTGAGCTCGCAGTTGACACTGGCGTAACATATACTGTTCATATTGCTCAAAGACCTTTAAAACGAAAATAGGCTTAGCGCAACATAAAAGGCATTGCCATTTGAATTGCCAATGATTTAAAATGCGATACCTTGGAGTGATTATGGACAGAGGACTACTTTGGAAGGCGCACATAGATAATTTATTCAAAAAAAGTAAAGTTTTACTCTCATATGATTTCTAGGGTGGCAAGAATTAGTTGGGGTATTGGTTCGACAGGCGTTAAAGATTATTTATGATTAGTACCATTTTGCCATTGCTAACATATGCAACACCGGCTTGGGTACGCTATTGTATAACAAGAGTATAACAAGCGTAAGCTTAGGACAGTTCAGAGGTTAATTGCTTTAAGAATAATTAAGGGTTTTTGTACGATTTATTACGAGGAGTCTTGGGTCCTGGCGGGCATTATTCCTATATGTTTAAAGATTCAGGAAAATTCGGAAATCTATTGTAATGTAAAACTGGATACTTCAAGAAATATCGATACTGGTTGCATCCGGGAAATACATTTGAATAAAAAATGAGTTTGATAAAGATAATTATATGCAAATATTTACTGATTGAAGTAAGTTAAATAATAACACTGCCTGTACTTTTGTCGTTTATATAAATAACAGATAAATTGATGAAAAACAGTTTAAATTGCACTCAAATTGTTCAAATAATCAAGCCGAAGTTTTTGCTATATTGCAGGCTTTAAATTAGATTTCTTCTAGGGACAGTTTTCTTCTTACTAACATTTTATACACCGATAGCAAAATAACGCTCTTTAAAACTCGGGATAGAACATACCACTAGGAAACTATAGAAAAAATAAGTTTCTTATCTGGAAATTAGCTGTAAATTTTTTTAAAATTTGCATCGATTGGATAAGAGGGCATTCTGGCAATCACGGGAATGAAAAGGCAGATGAACTTGCCAAACCTGCGGTTGAATCAAACTGTCCTATAAAGTTCAGTAAGATTCCCAAGACTTTTTCAAAAGACAGAAGTATCAGCAAATATTAAATTTATGGCAAAATGAGCGGAATACAACTAATAACGGCAGCATAACTAAGACGTTTTTTTCCCTTCGGTACAGAAAAGATTGAAACCAAATTTCACTTATTTAAATTAACCCAAGTTTTTTCCGGACATGCCAGACTGAAAGAATATTTATTCAAGTTCAAGCATGTTGATTCTCCTCAATGCTCCTGTAATCAAAATGAAGCTCAAAGTATGGAACATATCTTATTATCCTGTCCTCAGCTAGACATTTTTTAGATGTGAATTGTACCAGCATGTTATTCCTAGTGGACTGATGGTTCTCCATAACTGTTAATTAGAACCGATTGTTTTTTTTATTTTTCTTCGTTTTGTTAATAACATTCCCTTTTTAAATTTTTAAATTCTATTGTATATGTAATTATCTATTAAGTTGTATGTTATATTGTATCGATTCATGTAGTGTGACTATTTTGTCATGGAGCATGCTCTAATAAAGATATATTTAAACAAAACACGCACGCACGCACACACGCAGGTAGGCAGGCAGGTAGGGAAGTAGAAAGAGTATGAAATGATAAATCATTTAGATATCACCTTTTTTAATAATTGAAAAAAATTTCAATTTCAAAATACTCAACATTGCTTTATATCTTTAAATTTTTAAAATTACTCTTCGAAAAAATTTGTCATAAAGATATTGTATTTGAATTATTTTATGAAATATAGATATAATTTAAAGAATATTTGAAATATCGTACCATTTTTATTCGAAAGAAGTACAGAAACTCTGGGGTAAATTTGTGTCTTTTCAATTTACCAAGAAATTCGTTAAATCATATTTTAACAAATCTTTTACAATTAACACTTAGAGCTACATAGAATGCAGAATACTTCATTAGACCAATGAGCCTTCATTGTTGCTGTTCTGATAAATTAACGCAGTAGTTCCCAATTTATTCAATAGTGGAACCCTTTTAAACAGTGCCTTATAAATCACTCGAATGTTTGAATAAGGGCTAGCTACATCTCAATTTGAAACTTTGTCAAAGAGAATAAGAAATAATTAATCTTGAGATACTTTAATTATGCATCGTTTAAGTAAAAACTTTACCCAAATTTGGCCTTTTCGTTAATTTTCAGTTACTTATTTCATTTGTAAATAGCATTGTGTGGTAATGCTGTAGCGTTTTGTTTTGACTTTGGTCGTTTGTTTTCTCCTGAATTTGCGTGATGAAGAAATATAGAAGTAATATTTTTACCCGTGAACGTATAAAGATAAAATTGAATGTAAATATGTGGATTGAAATGCTGTTTAATGCCACCTCAGTAAAGATCGATTTAATTTTGTTTGACGTTGATCTTTCGCTTTTCTTAGTAAAGACCATAAGAGCTAATTTAGAATTTATCTAAAATCAACTAGTCAAATTTAACATAAGATATTCGTATGAGCTTGATATTTACATTTGCTAAATTCTTCCAACATTCAATTTTTATTCACTTTAATCCTATTTATACTGCTATTGCATCTTCTCTAAATTGAGTCATTACGATTACTCATTTTTTAATTTTTAGATGATAATGGGCCCTCTTACGAAACACAGAAATGCTGCACAGAAATACTGGGAAAATGCATACGTCTTGCTGTCTAGTTTATCCAATTTTCAGGTTGCTGGCTACTGTTGTATGAATGTAAATTAGCAGTAATAGTCTCTTCATTTTCTTAATTTTTGCATAGAAATGTTCTAAAAGAATTTTGAGTGCATCCGATGTACTGAGCGTAACCACAGAAAAATGAATTAGGGCTAGTTTTTTCATTTTTTTATTTCACAGTTAACACAATTTAAATATTAATTTACTTTAATTTTGTCACAAATTACATGACTAAAATCAAAGGTTAAATAAATCTTCAACAACAATTCATAATAACGTATATCACTGACGTAATACATTAAATATGAATCAGAAGAAAATAATTTTTATCATATATGAACAAAGAGCGAAATATCGTTATTTTAAATTGACCATTTGTCAGAAAAAACTATGAGAATTGTTTTAGAACTCATCTAAAACATTCAGTCAAATTCAGAAGAAGATATATTTCTACTTGCAGCATTCATTAGCTTTATTAAAATTCCCATATTGTCTAAACAATAGTAAATATTAATAATCTAATGTTTGCATGTAATTTACATGTTGGAAATAAATCGCATAATACACTCAGTTTAATAATTCATACAGAATGTAACAAAACTGAAAGCCATAACTTTGATGTGGATATATAACTGTTACAAATACAATGTGTGGTCGGAAATTAAACGACAGGACTCAAAAGGTCGCATTCTCTTGGAGTGGTTAAAATGCCTGCCAACTTTTACTAAACAGTTTCTATTCACAACAACGGGAGCAGAAATATTCGAATAGGAGAAAAGCCAATTAAAGCTTGTGTACAGAGTTTTATAAGTGGAAATGCCGGAGAAATAAATAAGACTTTACATAGAGCAATATCCGTTTTACTTCAAATATGGCCCACTTATTTCAACGTTTGCTTTGGCAACTTTTGAATATGAGACGAAAGATATGTCATAGGTCACTCACTGAGTGTAAAAACGATAAAGATAAAACTACGAGCAAAATTTTCCAGGATTGCACAAAACTACCTGAAAATGGCTTTTCTTCAAAAATGAACTGGATGCTGCGACCAGATTTTTTGTCCTCTTGGTTCAGTTCTGTCTGTAATTTTCTCTAGTAACAGCTGAAAATTGCAGCTTAAGATCCCTGAAGAGTTAGTTAACCATAAGTTTTTGTCTACAGAATTTGCTTCATATCTGAAAAGTTTCATACATGCCAGGAACCTTCGACATTCACTCCGTCACAGATATGGTGTCTATTTATCAGGTGGCGGTCTATCAGTTGAGAATTTTTTCAAAAAGTTTTGAATAATAGAGATTATTTTTCCTTTAATACTCCTTTACATTTTGCTCTCCATTTTCAGCAATTAGAAACCTCTCGAGGCTTGTAATATATCCAAGAACACCACATAATATTGGAAAAGTTGATGGCATATCTCAATTTTCTTTAAAGGTGTGAAATTCAGCCGTGTTTCATCTTTTATATATATTATACTGCTATTTTTAACACATTACAATGTTGTTATTGGGAAAGGCTGTAAAATAAACAATGAGCACTGAACCGAAGCTTTGTAGATTTAATTTATAACAAAATGTATCATGAAAACACTGAAATATTTTGAAGTGTGTTAAAAATTTTTTACCATACTTTTAGTATTAAATATTTTTCTGGAAAATGATGGAATGTTACAAGTTAGTGCAAATAATTAATTCTTCTCTTACCTACTGTTTTCTTAAATTTTTCTTGCATCTCATTTCCGTTAACTAAGAACTTGAGTAGAAATAAAGCACTTTATGCAAATGTAGTTTTAATCTATTGTTAAAATAAATATAAGAACAATAAAAATATAATTTACAAATTTCATTCAGAGATTTTATTATTAATTTGATTGGAGACCTGTTAAATGATCTTATCAAGAATGAACCAGTCTTTACCACAAGAAAATTTTTTGGTTGCATATCGTCTATTTGAGTATAAAATAGTTTACTGAGAATGGACCCATTTACTGTGGAATATCATTAATAGCTCAATTGCGTTTCTTACAATACTTTTTTGATTGACAATTTCTGTCTTATTGTTATTTAAATATTTGCAGATATATATTTAGTTAGAATGTTTAATGCTTACCTCATAGAATATATTGATACATTTTCAGATTAACCAATTTAAAACTAATAAACACAATTTGTTAGAAAGTATATCATGTACAAACAATACGATGCTTCCAAAAATATAAATAATTTCCACTTTTAAGAAAGCTAAATAGCTACCAATACTTTAGATTGAGACAAGAAAATTTTCAAGGTGATAGAAAGTATTAACATTTACTTTAACTGAGTTTGCTTTTGGAATCCAAGAATTCGAATAAGTCTTTCGCTTCCCGGAAAAATGATTGAAATGTCAGTATCTCTATCATATATTTCCTAAATTTTGACAACCAATATCATATGAATAAATATTGCTCTTTAAATTTTTGAGTCAGCTTACTAGATATGTGTTTAAAAGGGTGGGACTTACTTCAGCAGTTGAAGCATACTTCAGAAGTTTAAATTTTCAATAAAAGGATGAAGGAATCTATTTTAATTTATCGAATAAAGTTATACATAAACTTACTACCAAAAATTAAGCCCTGTGTGGGAAAATCCGTAAAATCGACAAGTACGGCTTTGATTGATACGAAATGCGGTAGAAAGCAGTAAATAAGTTTATTCATTGAACAGAATTTTAAAAAATACATAAAAAGACGAAAACTACATTTTTATAAGTTATAAGATAAGGTCATATTTGAGTCATTAGGAAAAAGATATTCAAAGACAAAGCAAACAACCAAATGTGATATTAATTCCGCATGTGTGAATTCCTCATCTATATATAAAATTTACAACTTATGATCATACTTTTGGTGACGTGATAAACCACACGTTTCCAAATATATTAATCATAATAATTATTAATATTGATGAAATAATTAACAAATTAAAAAACGTTGTTCTACAATGCATATAAACGAGTTTTATTTTTATATCTTACATATGAATAGATTTACTAAGGTTAGAGCACCGACAAAAAATTGTATTTTCTTATTTCAAAAAAAATTTAGAACCACTGCACTAGTATTATAAACCGTACGATTAAGAGACCAGAGCCTTAATTCGAAGTCTTTATAATCTACATTAACCCTTTGAATTTGACGCAAAAATTTAATTCTGGCACTCAAATGTGCCAAATCTGGAATGTCCGATTTGGTTGGTTGGTTGAATGGAGTTTTATGGCACTGAGTCCTCATGGGACATATGGGGCCAAACAAATTGTTGAAACTTAGACCTAGAAAGATCAGGTCCAACCAGCTATAAAAGGATACCAGAAGATAAAACAAACATGTCGAAAATACAAAACCATTGTAGAAAAGATACATAAAACCTAAAGTAAAGAAAACAGCAATGAGGCATGAAATTCAGATGTGAGGGTAAAAAACCATTGTCTCTTATAAACAGAAAGAGTGTAGGATGATAATGTCCAACCTGAGTTCAGGCAAGAGAAAAATCGGAGTTCCTATTCCGTGAAGCCCCAATTCAGTTCTTTAAATGCATAATATGTAATTTTCCATTTTCCCAATAAATGGTGATATTTTCTAGAGAAAAAATCAACAGTTTCGCTCCATTCGTTGCGATTTGTTGCCTTTGTCGGATACTGTAAAGGATTTGTGAAATTCTATTGAATTTACTGGACATGGAATGAGAATTGATATACTTAATATATTTTATTTATTCCATGCCAGACCTTGGAATGACTGCCATTAGTTTATGACGGGCAGCCCAATAGAAAATTGAAAAAAAAATTGAAAATTGGTCGAGAGATTGATGAGACGTTGTGATTTTTGGAATACCTATAAACCCTCTGATCTTAGATTGAAATCCTAACCTACCATCTTACATTTGACAAACGACCTGACTGATTCATTTGGCATAATAATATTTTTGTATTAGTTTATTATATTTATCTTCAAAATAACGTCATTTGATTTATTTTGCTATAATTCGAGCAAAAATTACTGTAATCCATTGACATTTCCCATATATGTAAAAATATTGAATACTAGATTTTTTTTTAATTTTCTATATTTTTAAAAATAATCCATTTCTAATATTTTGATGATAATAACGAAGAAAATTAGTGAGAAAATATTTTGTATTTTTGGCACGTTTTTCTCAAATATTAAGAAAAAAAGGGGTTAAACTACGTGAAAGTACGTCGAGTATCAATGGTTAGCCTGAACCTGATATATCCATAGACTTTTAATCTTTTTACTTTATTGTTAGAGTACTTTTATGGTATTTTAAAATATAATTGGTAAGCATTGCAGCTCGAAAGAGCTATCTGCTACAACTACCGCTTATCACATTTTTTCACTAGAACTTTTGGTTTTTTGTTTCATTCATTGTAATATTCTTAATAATCAATCTCGCATATGGCCTATAGAAAAAATTAAAGTTGATTTTTGTTAGCTAATTTAATCATAAAATTTGTATTTAATTTTTAAAAAGTAAATAACAGGATTATATCCATGGTTTTAAAGTAAACATTTATG
Organism: Pardosa pseudoannulata; assembly: GCA_032207245.1. NCBI lineage: Eukaryota > Metazoa > Arthropoda > Arachnida > Araneae > Lycosidae > Pardosa > Pardosa pseudoannulata. The sequence continues at coordinate 19,998 of JAGEOH010000730.1, read as the reverse complement.
AAATTAATTCCTAGATAACACTGTAGCCTTAAAATTTATCTGTTAATATCAAATAAACTTTTCTTGAATGTTTAAATATAAAATAAGAGTTTAACCCATCCCTTCATCAATACTTTAAGTAAAAACATCAATTAGCTCCCATTCCTGTGTTTAAAATTAAAGTAATTTATATTTCTAGAATTTATATTTAAACATTTTAGTATTTTATCATATTGGTATTACATTTATTATATGTCAAATTTGTTTAAATTATATGTCTCTACACCGTTTTCATGATTTATTCCGGAAGCGATATTAAAGAATGATAACAATAGTAATCTGTGATTTTTGATTAGAAAAGATGTTTCCGAATTATTTTCAAATAATGAATGACAATTCACTCGAAATTTATACCTGAAGGAAAATGGAAATAAAAGAAAAACGGTTCAACAATGTAGAGGTAGTTGAAAGATGAATTTAAGATAAAGATTTTATGAGTATAGAACATGAAAAGAAAAGTTAAATGGATTGCGGATATCTAACTTAGAAGCTAATGTATTGATAAAAAAAGCTCGGCGAATTCATAATACATACGTAGTTAATTAAACATAACTTTAGAGTGAAGTGATGTTTTTAATTTTTCCTAAAATAAGAATAAATTTTAAGTAGTATTTACTTACATTAACGAATATTTAAGCCAAAATAAATAGTTACCAGAGTTTGAAAGGCATATTTTTTATGCAATTTAGGGCTGAAATTTAACCTTAATAACAATTTAAAGTTTTTTATTCCCAATGTGGGCACTTGACATTATTACTAGCATTCACAATAGAAAGCTGATGATTTTGGATAATCTTTTTATTGACAAACCACCATATAGGTATAGCAACTTAAATATATCCAAGCTTTCCCCAGAAGTTAATCTCAAGCAGAACGGTTGGTAGTACAATACGGTAACCCTTTTACAGTCTGGACAGCACAAACGATAAATACCATGTTACTTAGAGCTCACTTGAAATCTAGAAAAAAAGTAAAGTCAAAATGCGTCATGCATGAACTATTCATCATCTCATGTCCTTTTGTACCTGGTCTAAAAGTTCCTGTCAATGGTTCTTCAATTACATGTCAGAGTGTTCATTCCAAATCATTAAGTTAAGTTGTCCCCATCAAAACAGGAGCAACTCTGAGGTTTCTCAAATTGCTCATACCGCAGAAAGAACTAACGTGATTTTTGAAGAAATCATTTTATTGGAAGTAAAACAGAGAGATTATCAAGGCATAACCACCTGCAAAGAAAGAAATATCTATGAAAATAAAATATGCTGTGTCACTCAGGCAACATTGAGCAAATTCCGATCGTATCAGGAACGAGGGAGCAAATTTTTGTCCAACAAATCTAGTATTCATGTCCCACCTGTCTCCTACACTCTTTCTTCCCACGAAGAAAACATCGTCCGAGTGTGTTGCACATCACTTCTTTCATGACCTTAGCCATCTGTTCCAGGTTCCTCTTTGTCGGCTCATATGTCAACAGCTGTATACGTAGTATACGATCTCCTAAGCAAGGCAGTGTGTATGAATTTCCAGTAAGAAGCAGACTACTTTATTTTAGTAGGTTCTGCAGAAAGTCAATCAGATCATTCAGATTGTCCATTGAAAACTGCAGTGCATCAAAGCTTTAAGAAAATATCTTGATAACAACGTCTGAAACCTTTCTTGAAAGAGTACACAAAATTTATGGGAAAATCTAGACCATTTTTGATTTACCTGGGCTAGTCTCGGAAAAAATTAGCTTAAGTCTCATTCCGCAATTAAATTCACACCAACATACAACTGGTAATTTTAAAATCTCCATCTTATTTTAATATCTTACGACTCAACTCAATCTAATAACATCTTCACATTCTGGATCTCCCAGCTTGCTGGTCAGAAAAAAACCGATATCGTCAACAAGTAAAGGACTGTTTTCAAGAGAATCATTTTGGCCCCTCTAGGGTTTTACAGATGGCATGATAAACATGAAAAATAGTTCCACCAGTGTTTTAGGTTTGGTTTGGTTTGGTAGAGCTTAATGGCACTACATCCACCTGGGACAAATTGTGCCAAACACAAGGATGCATTAACTCCCTTTTTCCAAAATAAAAATAAAATTCAAAGTATTAAAAGAAAAAGTAACCGAATGTGGGACAAAAAAAACAATGAAAGATATAATATTAAAAAAGAGAATGAGGTAAAACAACGCTAAATATGCGAATAAAAAGCAATAGATTTTAAAAAGCTAAAAATTTTAGGATGTGGCGAGGCATTTAAAAGAGAATTGATATCAGGTGTAGAGCAGTTTAAAAAATGGAGACGATGATGAGTGAAGAGAGGACAGTCTATGAGGGCGTGTTTAACTGACATGTCAACTTTGCAATGTTTGCATTTAGGTGGTTGGTCCCCGAGCAAAAGATGGCGATGTGTGTACCAAGTGTGTCCGATACGGAGACGAGTGATAATGACATCCTGTTTTCGAGAAGAAAGAGTGCGCCATTTCTCGATATTCGGCTTGATAGCATGCTGTTTATTATCAGACTTCTCGTCCCATGCCTTCTGCCAAATTTTATAAAAACAACTTTTAATGTACTTTTTAGTATCACTGCAAGGGAGAGGAAAGTTGAGAAAATCAGTAGCAGACTTCGCAGCACTATCAGCTGTTTCATTTCCCTGTATGCTCACATAGGACGGAACCCAACAGAAAATGATCGTAAAACCCCGCGATTGAAGGCTTTCGATAAGATGAAAAATTTTAAAAACTAAAGGATGGCTCTTGCAGTTCAATGAACGCAGAGATTCCAACACACTCATAGAATCACAATAAAAAATATATTTTGCTTTCTTATGATCATATAAATGTTCTAGGCCTTTCAAGATAGCCATACACTCAGCAGAATACATGGAAATAGCGGGATGCAGCCTGTAGGCATAAATATTGTCCACCAGTGTTTTAAGTTCGAGTGAATAATGTTGAAGAGGGGAAAATTGTAAACGAAAGATTTTTGTTCCTGGAAAAGGAATTAATTGCTCTCTAGCATTGACATAATTAGATCGTTATAATAAATAATTAAAATTTGGGAAAATCATTTACTCTACGGATACATTTTGAATACAACCCAACCCAACCCCTCCCCTCAAATACACACCTTCTTTAAATGCTTAATGGTTTTAAGTACACAAGTAATCTTTAAAAAGAGGAAAAGTAGTAGTTAATAAATTTAATATTTTACTTTAGGGGTAATTTTATCTTATTACTGTTGGAGAGAAATTTTATTAAAAGGATTGGCAACAGATGGCACGATTACTTAGAATAATTTTTATAAATTAAAAAAATACTTATTTTTAATTTTACGATTTTTATAGTTCCTTTAAATATTGCCATCAAAAAGACATTTTTCAAAATTTCAAGATTCTAGATTATTGGTGAGTGATAGAAAAACTTATAAAAAATTTATTTCGAACTGACGTGCAGTATACCATTATAGAAGTGTTATTAACGAAAGGTGATTATCTTTAAGTAAAAATGATAAATAGTCTCAAAACTATTTTTCAGATTGACAAAAATTTTAAAATTATCTAATCTCAAAATATAATCCATTGACTCAAATATCCATTGAAATAAAACACTGATAATGTCTGCTCACCTTTTAATTAAAAGAATTCAAATTTTAAAATTTATTTTACCTTGAAAGTAATCTTCTTTTGACAAAGCATAACAGGTATAACACTGTATTCAATGTAATAATCTAATACTTCGATATTTGGTGTAATACTCGATGGGACAAGAATGTACTTCAGTAATTGTAATGGAATGAATATGTTATGATTGTACAGCTAATAAATATTTACGAAAGAAACGATTTGTAAATGTATAGAAAAGCATTCAAAAGAGTTCGTGATAGTTTCAAAATTGGTTACAACAGTAATTCAATAACTAAAATTTAAAAATTATATCCCTCGGCTACTAGCAGTCTATTTTAGAACTTGTTTCAAAGAAGAAATTCTAGCCTTATACTCGAAGAACATAATTGAGCTGAGTCATATATTATCAAATCATATAGTTTTTCGTCCAAATTAAGTTTTCTGTTTTAGCAAGGAAAGTATTAGAAAAGTAATAAAAAGTATCCCGTTTGGTGAAATTCCATAAAAATACTGAAATGATTTTTATGGTTTTTCCTGCGCTTACGTTTGTTAAAACGATTCATAGGAAAATGGCCTCCAAGAACACTGATTTTCTTTTTTTAATGTGATACAAGAGGAAGAGGGGAATGCAATAAGGAGAATTCTGCTAAGAAATGTTTACATTCATAGAAACTTTCAGATAGAAATATTTGTTAAGAATCACGGCTATCAGATAAAAACAAATTTTCACAATATATAGTTTGGAGTTCCACGGTCCATGTACGGTAATTTGTCCATCATCACCCAAAAAGTCTTAAGATTTGATCCAGGGCTACCTTTCTATTATAATGTTACTGCATGTATTAAAATCATATTTGTGCAATTGAATTTTTTAGATTTTAACCTCTTAACAGCTTTTTCTACAATTTTACCTCAAAGGATCGAGCTTAAAATGCAAGTACATTGCACAACAAATTAGATATACACTTTTCACTAACATTCAAATCCACAGTCTAAATTGATACAAGTATTGAATTGATTAATTTACGCTAATTGTTATTTAATTTGTAAAGAAAATAGTATTTTCACTTAAAAGTGACTTTCTTATCGTAAATGTAACCGAAATAGAAAAACAGAAAAATAAATATGAAGAAAGAGAATGAATTATTTTGCATTGTCAAGAAAACGTATATTATTTTTAAAACAGAAAATTCAAAATACGTAAAAAGTTGCTGCCTAGGATAGAAGGTAAGTTGTCGCTTAAATACAATGTACAATTGTTTGACAATGTAATCTAATGACTAACACAGCCTTTGGTTAAAAACACTGTACACTAAACAAAAGAAAAGTGAACTAAGAAATTAAAAAAGAAAAAAAAGGGGTGGGGAAACATGAGAAATCAGTAGATTTTTCTAGAGAAATAAGTTGCCCTAGTAATGAGTTGCATAATGTGAATGTGTTTTTTAATACACAAATTTGTATTATATTACACCTCTCTAAAATTTTACATTACAAAACCATGCATGTAATATTTGAAAACAAATTTTTCTCTACGTGCTCAGTAATCTTACGTACAATGTTAGGAATATATATGACCTGAAACAAAATTTATCTAGCTCTAAGCACGTATTCGGTTTCAAAATATTACTTCCCTTCTTCTTTCAGAACAATTATTAATCTGAAATTACAGTGTATCCTCTCAGAAAATTATATTTCTACATAGGGTTACTAAACTTGTTATAGGTAATAACAAAATAACATTTTTTTGACATAACACTGAGTAACAACTCACTAGGGGAAGAGATGTGACTTGCTATTGTTGCCATACTGCAGATGGAAAAAAATATCTCTCTTGACATTACTTTATGAGTACGTGACATAAAACTGAATAAAGTACCTGCCTACGAAAAATGTTTCGTTTCAATGCGTGCATCGACATTCCTGACATATGCCAGCATATCTTTTGATAATATTATTTTAATGGAGAAAATTGGAATAATGTTGTAAAAAAATATTTCACGGAACTTACTTTAATAATTCACGTGGGAAAAGAATGCTATTAATAAATGTATCAATGAAAGCTTTCGTGTTTTGCTGAGGCAGTAAAAATTACCTTAGCCCAAATGTTACAGACTTAACATGCAATACAGATACAGGACATAATATTTTGGTTAGCTGATTTAAAAGTTTCTTATGGATTAGTCATTATTCATGCCCTATTATTTTTATAAGAAATATAAGGCAGTAATTAATATCATCTACTTCAATATAATTGGAACTGTTCAAGTGCGTCAACTATGTTTAAAAATAGTAAATGGAATAGCGAAAGAAATTAACTTTTGCTTTATATTAGGGTTAATAAATTATACAGGTGACGGCGTGACATTTTTTTATGTCTTATCTTTAACAGTTCATGTGGCAGAGTGTTTATGGACCAACTAAATTACATTGAAAACCTATAATCATATTTTACATAGATATTCAAATTATAATAAATTTCAATTCAGTGTTAAAAGAATAATTTATGCTATATTTGGACCTTTATCAGATTTAGAAATTATTCGTGTCAATATAAGACTTAAAATTTAAATTATGAATAAAGTAAAGCATTTCGAGCTAATATCTCTAAAATCCATTTTCAGGTATATATATATATATATATATATATATATATATATATATATATATATATATATATATATATATTATTTTCATAAAAAATAAAATCTTAAAGAATTAAAGCTTAATATTATAGATAATTTACTGTCAAAATACTCAAATATGCCTTTAATAACACAGGGATCAGACCAAAGCCGTAATTCTATCTAGATATAACAAAAACATAAATCTAGTATTAACTAAGTTACATTTCTATTTTCATTTCTGTAACTTTTTAAGTATTTTGTTTACATGTACACCCATGAACACGTTTTGTCATAAACTCTAGCCAGATTCTTGATTTTCTTGTTTAGATCTGTAAGTCAGCTTTAATATAATATTTAGCATTTTGACATTTAAACTGATATTTAATTCGATCATCCAGTTAGAATAATGGACAATATAGGGATTTCATACATGAGATTCAAGTATCATCAGGAAAGTTTGAAAGCTGTGTAGCCTAATATTACATAATTCTAATAGTAGCAAATACGATGTTTCCTAATTGAGATAATCTGATTAAATTGCTAATTAAAGGCAATCATGAGAAATCTCTAAAGCTTGTTTTCAGAGGCGTGTTCAATTATCATGCACTTTACAATTACCTATTATTTTATGTCCCCTCTAATTGTATCTAAAAAATAAATTTAACAGAATTACATATTATACAAACGAATTATAGCTTAAAGAACCAGATTTTATCAGAGCTAATAAAACCTATAAAATGGAAATGTATTATCAATTAGTAATTTTGTTCTCATGATACATGTTTTAAATACAATTACTTAAAATTGTTGTTAAAGTATAAATTGAATATATGCAGTTTCACCTTGCATCGGAACTTTAACATGTGTAGTGATGTTTAATAACAGAAGATTTATCAGAGAAAATTATTTTGATAAAATTTATCTGTATTGTTTGTCCAAATATGTCATTAAAATAGTGCTAAACCGTATGTTCTCCTCCATATTTTTATTTTAACACGTTTTAAAAATTTGATTTAAAAAAAATATAATTTTTAGCAAATTAATACAATAAGTACTCATGGTTCTCTCACTGTCAACTATATGTATCTTGCTCTCGAGTAGGAAATACGAAAAATTTGTGCATATATACCCGGATACCAAAATGAAAAATGTTGTTTATAAACAAGTATTGTAAATAGTTAAAGTATGTTTTCAATATTTTTTTCCTCTTATATTAAAATATAAACTATAAAACTATAACATTTAAAAAGGTTTATTATTTTATCCCAACTATAGCAAAATCTCATATTAACACCCTGAGCTAAGCTGGGTACCTCAGCTAGTCAGTTATAAAATTATTATTTTTAATGAATTTTGTAATGTTGTTGGACAAGCGAATGGCTCGATCGATAGTCTTCTCGAATTAAGGAAAATAGTGCACCTTTCGTTTTTATGAAGAGCACCAGTAGGGTGAAAGTACTCAAAGAGAGTCCTCATAATTTAGAAGCAGAGACTAAGCAGAAGAGCCCAGGCTTGGCCTGCAACCCCTAGATGTATTGTTTGAGAACTTTAAGGACATTGTGATTAAGAACATATTTTACGTAACTAGTACTTAAGGACCCTTAAGAAGTACGGCAAATCTAATGCCATTTCGAGCCCCGAATCCGCAAATTTTCAGCTACGAGATCGCTGGATTTTGCAATGTATAAAACTTAACCATCCAGTATTACGACTGTACAACTTTCCAGTATAACTATAGTATTTCCAGTATAACTTTTACTACAAATTTGGTTTTTAAGGCAATTCCTCCCCCCTCCATATATTGCAACGGAGATGTCTGAAGCTCATTTTTATTCCTCCTTCCAACCTTTCCTCAGAAATTCTCTCATGGAATGTGAGAGCAGAAGTTCAGATGAAAACTTTTATTTTTAACCGAGCTTTAGTCTTATGTGATAGCTTACTTGTATAATTTACAACACTCGCGTGGCCAAAGGTAAAATTTCAGAAAATAATATTTTCTTGATTTTTTTGTATTAATAATTGAGGTGGATTATTTTCATTTATGTAAAGTTGAATTCATAAATTTTCTATCTGTTTTCATGGCATAAATAACAGATTTTTTCAGCATTCTTTATGACTTATGAGTTGAAGAAAAGTAAAGGAAGAAAGCGTTTGGATTTTAGAGTGACAGTAATTTGAGTGAATACAATTTCTATTCTATAGTTTTTCTGATTTCTATTTTTTAGAAACAAAGTTAGTTTAAAAATAATTTTTTAATCACTCAGATTTCCATTTTATTCATTAGTTTCATAGAAGTACATGTCCTTGCAGAAGAAAGGAATGCGAAACCTACATTTTTTACTACCGAGGTGAGTATATTTAACTTTTTACTTGTATATTCTTAGATTTAATGAATATTAAACTATTTCGTATTTATGTTATATTATAATACAATATAAATAGAATTATATTGTAATATAGTTGTTAAATAATAAGTTTTAATTTAGTATAATGGAGTACATAATTTCCCTTTTACTTGACTAATATATAAGATTTTGAAAATTTACAATTTTTGAATGTGACATCGCCTTTGCAACAATAAAGTTAACCCCTTCCGGTAAAATGACGAGTCTAGCTCGTCATTGGTATTTTTCATTCCATACCGCACAATGACGAGCTACACTCGTCATACGACTAAAGTTACTGATAAATATGATAATTTAGTTTAAAATTTCTAATGTACTGAATTTAGCAACACTTTTGTTACTTGTGAAAAACCGAGGTCACTATTACATATTGTTTATTTAAAGTTTCTTGGTACAAGTCACTGCCAAATTGATGAGTCCGAATAAAAGAAAACCTACTAAAAAATGCCGTGTGTGTTACAAGAATCAAATTAGTAGTGAGACTCCCTGGCGATGTAAACAATTCAGAATTCCTTTGCACTTTGTTTTGAAAAGTACCACTAGCTTGAAGACTATTATCTTAATTTTACCATTTCTGATACTTAACACTATGTAAAAAGTGGATTTTAATTAAGAATATGTAAAAATTGTAAAATAAAACAAGTTTTTTAAATAAAAAATAAATGGTTACTTCACGCACAGAGATTATTAAATCGTACCGGAAGGGGTTGGTTGGTTGGTTGAATGGGGTGGATATGGCACTGGGTCCTCATGGGACATATTGTGCCAAACAAATAGTTAAAACTTAAACCTACAAACAATAAGTCAAAACAGCTATAAAGGGATGACCGGATGGGGTTAATATTTGAATTTTTAAATATATTATTAATATTCATTCTCTTCTGTCGTTTTTCATGGAAAAAAAACAGCTAAAATGTAAAACAAGCGTGCCCTGGTGTAAAATTGCTAAGTGCGCGTGTTGAAAGGTTAATGTAATCATAGTGTTATTGAAATTACTAAAAAATTGAATTTTACAGATATATTTGCGAAACGTGGTTTGCTTCCGAAGCTTTTATATGTTAAAGATTGATTAAATTTTTACATCAATTAATTTTGAGTATGTTTTAACGACCTTTATCAAAATTCACCAAGTGTAAACAATACATTTAAAAATTAGCAATTTTTCGATAATTATTTACAGTGAGAAAATGTTTTTCATTTTTTTCTCTTAAAAACATCATTGCTCTCTATCTTCAATGGTTATGAAATTAAAACAATACTTGAAATATTAACATTTTAATAGCCTTATGCTGGGTTTTACCCGTTACAGATTCTTTTGAAGTTAAATTAATTAACTGCATTCTAGAGTACACACTGTGGGACTGAAGAAGGTAAAAATATTCAAATTCTTTATTCATGAAGGAATCAGGGGTAAAATGTCAACTAACATAAATGCACTTGCACTTAACTGTATTTGGTGAGAGTTAATGTTACTATGTTATAAAAAAAAATCCGTGCCTTCAAGCAAGAAAGAAATTTTTCTTAAATACTCCTGAGGTGAAAGTGAAAAAGAAAAGGTTAGAAAGTAAAAATACATTCAAATTAGTATTTGAAATGAATAGCGAGTTGACATACTGTAAAAAACCGGAAATATCTTGATTTTTGTTTGGAATAAAATATGTAAATTTTTTATAAAAGTTGATAAGATCTTTTTATTAACTGATTGAACAGATACCTCTAAGGGTTAAACATTTCTTATGTTATTCCTTAAAACACTGAGCGTTTTACTAAATATTTTCAATATCTAACAGCTTTTTTGTTAATGTAATTAGTCTTTAAATGGAGAAATCAAATTACTAATAAAATAACTACTTGTCATACTTTAAGATAATGCAAATTCAAATAAAATGTACGCTTTCTTTCAACTCGTATTTTACTCTTTAATAAATTTGCATTTCTTATTTAATATTACACAAATGATAAACGTATCATAAATTAAGTTTAAGATAGTAGATATATTGACATAAAATTTAGATGTAAAAACAGAAATGAGCATATGTTACAGGAAAATCTATTTGAATTTTTCTTAACTACCTTGAATGAATTTCTCGAATGAATTTTCTTAATCTATCTATAATAATATATGTAATATAGACTACATTGTTGTGAGACTTAACGATCTAAAAACTTTCCACTTAGTAGCAATAAATTTAAAAGTTTACATTAGTTTCTATAGAAACGTAGAACATTAAACTAATCGATAAAAATATGTGCAAATGGACAAATACTGCTGGAAAAATGCTCTTATTTTGCAAATATTACTTTTGCGTCTAAGCTTACAAAATAATGGTATTATAATATTAGGATAACATATACTGTTATTAAATAAATTACTAATCTGTAGTAAATAAATTAATAATCTAATAAATATGTACAATAAATATATAAAAACATGCATATTAGTAAATAGAAGTATGGTATTTGCTCTCTTTATAAGTAGACGTGAACAGTGTGTAAAACCTACTAAGGAATATTTTATTTTTTTTAGTTCATAAATAAAACAAATAATTATGAAAATAATTTATTTCAATTCATAGTACCATACAATGGAGGGCTAGAAATGTTTCCACTTAAATGGTCTTAGATAAAATGTACCCAAATTTAAATCTATTTAAATTTAAAGTAGATTATTGGTTATTTTGTTCTTTATGAAAATTTTTTTCAAAATAATATAGTTCGAAATTGAAAAACTCGCAATTTTCTTTTCTTACTGTCATCTTGAAAAACAGAAAATTTAGTCAAGAATATGTAATCAAACGCAAATAATGATTCTATTCCACACTCATAACTAATATGACAGTATAAACTTAACTCACTGAAGTACACATAAGTTCGTTTTCAATTTCCTTTAGACAAACTTGTGGACCTATTTTCCACAAATTAGTTTTACTGTTATATAGCAATATAACATATCTATTGTTCTAATAAGTATTGTAGAAGAAATGCATAACAAGAGCATTTCTTTTTCTTTTCTGTGTTATTTAATTATTTATTCTTTTTGATAAAGAGCATATTTCTACAGTATTGACTGTGTCCTGAGAAATATCTTTAGAAATACATTACCAGCTTCCTGAATGTAATAAATTCCTTCCACTTCTCACACTCTAATAATCATTTGTCTATGAAAGAGATTTGTAGTCACTTGTGTCATCCTTAGTCTGTTAACTCATACCGTTATCGACCTAAATATTGTATTTAAACAATAAAATCATTAGAAAAGAGCCTGAAAAAAATTACCATTTTATTATTGTCGCAAACGAGGGATCTATTTTGAAATATTACTAGTTTTTACATGTAATCTGATTACTCTAAATACTCAAATTAAATCTGGGGTATTTCATCAAAACAAATAAACTGAATTCCAGTCTCAAAATTAAGTTCATCAATAATATGGCAGGAAAGATGTTTACAGACAAAGTAGAACAAACCTATTTTTATTTTGTATCAAAAATTTTTTCTAATGTCTTACTACGAATTCGATTTATTCCCGTAAGGCTGTGTTATGGCTTTCTATTGCTTTAATGAGCATTGTAAGGGATTTTATTCCAACGTTTGTGATTTTATACTCTTTGCAATGTTAAAGTTTAGGATTTAATTTGGCAACACACAGCAGAAACAATTTTTGCAGTAGTCTACAATATATACTTTAATTGCTTTGATATAATGCATCAAAATTTTCTTCTCTTATATTTATTTCTTTTCTCAAAATCTTAAAATGACTTTTCTATAAGAAAGAACTTTAGTCACATCTGCCAATATTATTCCTTCCAACTTATAATAGGATGAATAGTGGTTGGTTGGTTGGTTGGTTTTATAAGGTTTATTGCCACTGAATCCTCTTGCGACTTATTGTGCTAAACAAATAGTAGTGTATTTGTAATAAAATATCTAACAGAAAACTGTTATTCCTATTAAGAGAAACATTATAGAAAAACTTCATCCTTTCAACTGAGTATACCGTTCTAAAATTTAAATAAAATATTCAAAAATACATATTTGGCAAATAAAGATATTTTTTAGTTATATTGGATTTCAGACGAGCTTTATCAGAACTTTTCTTGATGAGTCTATTATCTTGAATATGTTTTCCTAAGTTACATACGATATATGGCGTTACATCAAAGTCTACAAATCTGCACATGAGAATGAACTGCTTTTACTCTACGACTCGCCACTACACTAAATCATCTAAATGTTTTTGGTTATTAATTATTATTGTTACATTCTGAATTTAACTGATTGCTTCAAAAAACAGCAAGAAATTTGGCAAGATTTTTCACTACTAGCACCACTTATACTCGTATACACTCACGTATTGGACACACAAGATTTTCATCTTTCTTTCGATTTATGAGTTTTATATTTCGTTCAGTTCTTTTCCCCAAATCCCTAAAATATCTACATTTTATTTGTGTACATTTGAATACATATAGAGTGAATAATTATATCCTTAGCTGGTCTTTTCTATTGAACCGTTAGGCAAGTACTTTAAATTCCAAAAATTTTTCGAATAAAAAAACTAATTTTATAGTACTATTTAATTCAAAATATGAATTTAGAAAACGGTAAAATCTTATTATTTATACGTCTCTTGTGCTTATCTTTAGGAATTGTAATAAAATAAAATTACTCTAACATTTAAAAGAGAAAATGTCCCACTTCCTCTGACAAATATTAACCTAGATATTTAGATTAAAAATTTCAATACTTTTTTTGTTAGAGTTGGTTTACAAAATTCATTACAGTAATTCAATATTGAAATGGTTGGTTGGTTGGTTGGTTGGGTTTACTGGCGCAAAATCCAAATTAGGACATGCTGCGCCAAACAAATTATCACATAAAACAAAGTAATACAATTTAAAAGTAACAGAAATTACTAGAATTTAAGAAAAAGATACCATCAAAATCGATGTAGAAAAAGATTCACATTAAAACATTTAAAAAACATTAAATGAGGTTTAAAACATTGATGCGGATGAGAAAATTGAAGAGTTTGGGATGAGGATTTTTTCCCTAAAAGTTCATTCAAACAAGGATGAAAAGTTTTAAAATAAATATAATAAAAACGTTTTAAAGCAGTACATGAAGTTAAAATATGATGAACTGTGAGATGAGTGTAAATAAAGGAGCAGTTTGGAGCAGGCTCAGACAGTAGTAAATGTTTATGGGTTAGTCTACTATGACCGATACGCATACGAGTTAATATGACATCTAATTTGCGATTTGATAGTGATGGCCAAAATGTAATAGTTGGCCTAATAGAATGAATCTTTGTTCCCGTTTCCAGGTTCCAGTCGTCTTTCCAGCGGTCCACGGTGAACAAAGCAATAGATGAAGTTGAAATGAAGTAAAATCGGCCAGTTTATCTTGAGAAGGGAGTTCTTCCACCAAAAACGAGAGGGGGAGGGGTGTATTGAAAGTAAATTGGATGTGCAGGAGGCGTTGAATCAATCGTAGTGATGCAGAGAAACTTATAAATTGAATACTAAAACAAAGCAAGAGAAGACAAAAAATATACTTTAGGAAGTCCAGGTTCACCAATTAATTGGTACGATTCTATATTCCGTTCCCACGAATATGATAAAGCTCCATATTTATAGCCTTAAATGTTAGAAATATGTGCAGGTATGTTTAAAAAATTCCACAAAATGTTTTATTACAGTAGGAAATAAATATGTTCAGTTATTATCTCCTAATGAAACGCGGCAACACTAACTTCTTCCTAACATTACATCAAAGCTCAATGTATCAGCACTATTTTTGTATTAATCAGATATTTCAAAGCACTTAGTAGTAGTTGTAACACCGGTTTACCAATCCAACACTTTGGAACACCACATTATCCACGAAAAGATTATTTGTTAGAAAATTAGAGATATCCTATGTAGATCATCGCAAAGTTTTACCAATAAAATTGACTTTCATTATATTATAGTAGTGGTGCTTTCTGGTGTTTGGCAGCATAAAAAGATAAGTATCCACCCTGTGATTATTGTCATACATTCTATTTATGCCATCTTTACTGCTATGTATACGGAGAAGAACAAATGAAACATATGCCACCAATTCTCTGACATTACCCTAACACCTGAACCGAAGGGTTTGCCAGTACGAATACCAATAAGATTACTCTTTTACTACACATTTGTGTTCACTACTCTTAGCCAACCAACCGGAAAACGAACTGTGTATTTTTATGCAATTACAACTATGTACTAGATTCGTTTGCATTCAGGAAAAGTAATGACAATATCGCAATATTCAGGTGAAGTGTCGGTTGGTTGGTTGGTTTATTGATTTAAGTTTATTGGCGCAAGATCCAAACTAGGACATACTGCTCCAAACAAAAGAGCACATATTAAAACAAAGTTATATAATTTAAAAGTAGGGGAAATTAATACTAAAATTTTAAGAAAAAATATAGCAAAAACGAGATAAAAAATCGCATTAAAACATTAAAAAATAAATAGATGAGATTTAAAACATGAGTGCGAAAGAGAAATTCAAATAGTTTGGGATGAGGAGCTTCTCCCAGAAATTCGTTCAAACTAGGATGATATGTTTTAAAATATATATAATAATAACGTTTAAAAGCAGTACATTATGTTAAAATATGATGAATAGTGAGTTGATAATGGCAAATTGAACATTGCGGAGTACGCTCAGCACATAGTAAATGTTTATGAGTGAGTCGGCTATGGATAATGTGATGCCGTGTTAAAAGGACGTAAATTTTTCGATTTCTGAGAGGTGACCAAATTGAGATGGATGACCTAATGGAGTGAAGTTTATTTTGAGTTTCTGTGTTCCATTTTGCATTCCAGCGGTCATATGCGACAGGTGTAGTGTCACTTGCTGTCTTCATAAATCAAGTGTTGACCAAATCATTAATCGGGATATTCGGACTACATCTTTTATTTCAGAGTGTTAAGTGAAATGCCACAATGTGAATTAGAATTCGTATACGTAAGATAATAGGAAAGTAAAAAATCCCTAGTCAAACTGTAAAACCTTGAAGTATAGTTTGAAAAATTTTTTGCACTTGAAATTTTACCGGCCAAACCAAGCTTGTTACATTTAAGAATAGTTATCCACTGTGTATGTCTTTAAAAAGAACAAAAAAAACCATAAAGATTAGGAATATTTAGAACAATGAACGTGTTAAGTTATTGTATTCATGGAGGTAAAACATAGTTTCGTATTAATGGATGCTCCAGATTTTTCCATCTGACATATTTTGTCTATCTTACTTTCAGTCTGTGTTCGAGTGAGTGAGTGTTAATTTTAATTGTGCAAAATCCAATATGGGATATGCTGCGCAAACAAAAGGTAAAGATAAGTCATAAAACAAGCAATTTAATTTTCGTAATGAAAAGGAAAACAAGATGAGAAAAATACAGGTCACAACGATAAAAGTTATGTAATGTAACAGATTGTATAATATATAACAAATGATTATATAGGAGTAAAATGTATAAAATCGACAAAGTGCAGAATAAATACTGTCACCATAAAAAGGATCATATACAATTAAGAATGCCAATAGATTTGGATGGGGTGTTCCCCAACCAAATAACCCAAGTTTAAATCAGTCTTTTTAAAAAATGAGACGTTGATTATTAAAAAATTGACACTCAATTAAAATATGTAAAACTGTATACTCTTTCTTACAGCTGGTACAGTAGGGAGCTGTTTTATTGGTTAGGAGATAAAAATGAGATAACCGAGTATGGCCGACACGTAGACGAGTTAAAATTACATCTGTGCGTCTTAAAGGTATAATTGGCCATTCAGACATGAAAGGTTTTAAAACTCTGAGCTTGTTGCCGTCCTGTTGATTCCACAACTCTTACAAACTAGTGTAAATGTGACAGTCTGTGTTCGAATTCCAAACACCTATGTGTCGACTGTAGGGATTAATGTGATTAGTTTTAATAATTCGTGCATATCCACTTTACAATGGATATAAATCCCATTTATACTCTTGGAAACTCCTATACCCTTCTCGCCATGAAAGATAAGTTCAAACCCAATTTCATTCTCTAGAAATTAAATTGTCTGGAAATTCTCTTAGAAATTAAACTGTCATTTGACCCTCTCAATATAAAATAAATTATTTGAAGTTTTTGAAAAGTTCTAGATATCTAGATCACAGAGAATTGAAACATTTTGTTTTGGAACGCTACGATATATTGTTTTAATACACGAGGGCCAATGAGACCAAAACATTTTTGATCAGGCTAACTGTATATTTTACTAAATATAATAACAAGAGACGAAATAGAGAATAAACATTTAGATTTCTTAATTTAAAAAAGTTGAAATTTTCAAGTAAAAAGCGTATTAAATGAATTCTTATCTTATTTAACTAGTTTAATTAAATGTCTACGATTTATAATTTCTTAGAAAAAAGCGTAGTAATTTCCGAAATGAAAAACCTATATATAAATAAATAAAAAGAAGATCTTAGTGGGAGAGAATAATGTATATTTAAAATTATAGTCTAAATTATACATTTTTAAAAAATAATTTTACAAGTTTTCGAAAGTTTTGTCTTTATTTTAGTATAAACTATGAAAGTTTATTACAAAAATAATTCGTTTAATTCCACTGAAACAGATTTTACTTCTCATCTTCTTATATTTATCTTAATATTTATGAGTTATACAGTATGCTATTATTCTTCTCAAAACAAATTTAATGTATCCATATTTTTCCTTTTACTATAGCGTTGAAAGCCTACACATGAGTTTCAAACAAGTCATTTTTTACAGCATCGATAAGTTCTCAAAAATTATATATTTTGATTTTGAATTATTTGCTACTTATATTAAGATTTCATCCCCTACTGTATTTCTCTACATCTGTATTTGAAAATTTCTTTCTTCCTCTAGATAAGACTTCTATATTATTTTATAATAAATTTCAAAAATTAACTGTAAAATGTTGTAACAACAAATATCTATTTCTCGTTCATTTCTTATTATTCATATTAATATATCCTTGATATTATTTTTAAATAATGCATTTCACTTTACAGACATGTATTCTGTTCCTAAAGTGGACAGAAAGCAAATAAAGTTTACAGCAAAAATATAAAGAAACATGTCATTGATTTTCTTCATAATTATATGTGTATGTCTTTAATTAGGATGACTATGTATTAATTACTATTAATAATTAGAGAAACTTTGATATGTTTTGGCAAACTCTGAAATTAAGAATGTAATTCAAAAAGAGTAAAAAAAACATTTCCAAGAACATGAACGGTATAAGAAGAAAACTGCAATGTTGTTAATCACAGGTTTACTAAAACAGTCAATGAAATACATGGCACTAGATCTTATGTTCTTTATAACAATAAAGAATCAAACGAGCATTAGAAATTGTAAATTTAAAGTAACACTAGACAAACCTCTCTTTAAACAAACAATCGAATTCTAAATCAAAATTTAAATTAATTCCTAACAAGTAGACCTTATTCGAATGGCATCGATTCTCCAATAAATTGAAAAGCTAAAGCTGAGCATTTTTGGTACTTAGGTTTACTAAATATTTAATAAACATTTTCTGGGTAGTTGAGCTTAAGAAATATGTTTCTATAAAAACTTTTGATTTTTAAGTTCTTTAAAAATAGAATATCTTGCTTTTTTCAATAGTTAAATAGCTTATTAATAACTTCTTGCTATGCAGTAATAAAAAGAGAGAAGAAAGATGGAATTTCAGAGTTTATTTTATACTTGTAAAAATTTTAAATAAATTATAATACAAAATGCCATTTGATTGAATTATTCACATACTCTTTGGTTATTGTTCAGCACCTTCGAAAACTAAAAAAAAGCTTTAAAAAAAGACCCGATAAATTTCTCTCTTTCATTAATTATCAGTAATTAATGCAAGTTTAGTTTTATTGCTACTTTTAATTTAATGAAATAGATTATAAGGATTAAAGCATTTCCAGTAAAATGAATGCGGTGCTTTTCTGAAGAAGTACATATTGAAACGGCACAGAATTAGCATTTTTAAAGTTCTGTCAAGTATTTTTAGCTGTAAATGTTAATTAAAAATTTATTTAAATGTGACGGTTAACCAAAAGTTGTTGAACAGACAAAAAAATATGGCAAATAACTAAAAAGGGCAAAAGTAGTTAACTTTATGTCATTTAACAGAATTTTAATTTAATGCTCTTTCTAAAATATGCACATATTTGCAATCTTTTAAAAGCATTTTTGTATTTTATATATTAAGCGTATTTAAATATCCAATTAAAATGCAATCGTAAGTATTATAAAGGGATTAGTTGTATTATGTAAAATCATAAAGCTTTCTAAAAATTTATGTTTACATCTCAATTTTACCTTAATTGCAGTATTTAATGATTATAATGTAGATTATAGATAAACAGATTACTTAATAGAGTATAAAAGTTAGTTTAAAGTTTATAGAGTATATAGTTTAAATAGTCAATAAAAAATAGTAATATTTGCCGTAAGGTTTTTCATATTACCGAAAATAGAAAGCTTTGAAACTTTAGTGTATCATTTTAAATTAAAATTTAATATTTTTGCCCATAATTAAATAATAATACTTGAGCGATTAAATAGAGAATATATTATTACTTACAACTAATATAGTTTTTTAATTAATAAATGAAATTGTTATAATAGTAATGTAATCAGCACCCTCATTACCTTCAATTTCCACATGTGAAGGAATCCAGCTAATGAATTATTTAGAAAATTAAATGTATTTTTGATTTATGTCACCTGTTTAATATTTTTTTATTTTTATATGTACCTTGGCTGTCTTTGAAGCGTGCATACATTTTCTTTATCCTATTTCAAAGAAAAACTACTAATTATCACACAATTTAGCACTTATTTCTTCCTAAAGTTTATGAAACAATTTGATTTAAATTAAATGCGTTATTCATTCAATTATAATAAGCTGTTTTGTTCTAGAAACGGACTATATTTATGGCAAGTAATATAATCTAAAAAGTAATTTAAATTTTGAAGCGAACATATCCTTTATATGGGAACATAAATTACCCAATCCGAAGGCTAGGCATTCTTTTTTTTTTTTTAAAAAAAAAAAAAAAAAAAAAAAAAAAAAAGATTGGTGAAAACAAAATTTACTGAAGACAGTGGAATGAAAAGATTTATTTTGCTTCAACAGCTTTTGATCTCCAACATAACGGATTTTTAATGAAGACTTATGGCAATTGCAAATTATTTTTGAAGGATAATATCGATAGATTAGCATGGATAAAC